>JAXIVJ010010470.1:0-47070 GCA_036785665.1 Chirona hameri
ATATATAGATATAGATATAGATATAGATATAGATATAGATATAGATATAGATATAGATATAGATATAGATATAGATATAGATATAGATATAGATATAGATATAGATATAGATATAGATATAGATATAGATATAGATATAGATATAGATATAGATATAGATATAGATATAGATATAGATATAGATGTAGATGTAGATGTAGATGTAGATGTAGATGTAGATGTAGATGTAGATGTAGATGTAGATGTAGATGTAGATGTAGATGTAGATGTAGATGTAGATGTAGATGTAGATGTAGATGTAGATATAGATATAGATATAGATATAGATATAGATATAGATATAGATATAGATATAGATATAGATATAGATATAGATATAGATATAGATATAGATATAGATATAGATATAGATATAGATATAGATATAGATATAGATATAGATATAGATATAGATATAGATATAGATATAGATATAGATATAGATATAGATATAGATATAGATATAGATATAGATATAGATATAGATATAGATATAGATATAGATATAGATATAGATATAGATATAGATATAGATATAGATATAGATATAGATATAGATATAGATATAGATATAGATATAGATATAGATATAGATATAGATATATATATATATATATATATATATATATATATATATATATATATATATATATATATATATATATATATATATATATGTATATATATATATATATATATATATATATATATATACACTTTTGAAAGCCATTTAGCTAATGCAAATGTGTCTGGGTCAATCTCGGTGGGGCTCCCTGTGACCCATAAGAGTGGTGGGAATTGCCCCCCTTGCCCCCCCCCCCCCCACCCCCCCCCCCTGGCTGCGCCTCTGGTGTTCTATACTTATATTTCTCCAGAATATGCCTGAATGTCTCACATATGGTAGCTTATCATCTCGGTCGAGAGCTGTGGAGCTACCAAATCTTGAGATCATGGATGTCTCGCCAATTCTGATTGGTCGTCGTTTAAAGCTTGAACCAATCAGCTGCGAGCTGCTCGCAGCGCGACTGTAACCTCCGACAGGTGGCGCTCACGCTAGCGATGAGGTTGAATAGATGGCGCTTGTGCTCGTGAAAAAGGCGGTGTGTTCGCATTAGTTTAATATGAGCCGTAATAATGCACAATGGCTGCTACAGCGACGTGGCTGCTATGAATTTCTATATCAGTTTGCTTCAGAGAGATTTGCTCAAGAAATGGTGCAAATGCGCAGGTTGCATCTGTCAGATTCGAGTTCAGCTTAGTGATTAAGAGTATGTTTTGCCATAGTTCCTCAAGATCATTGCGCAGCATGCAACTACACGCGTAAGGAAGTAGATAATCAAATCTAGGGAAATTTCACAAGAAAAAGCTAAAAAGTCTCACTTCCTAGGAAATTATTTTCCTATGTATGGGGGAGTCTTTTTATGCTATATAAACAGGCCTAAAGGCAGTGATTTTAGTGATGGTTACAAGTGAAATAAGCGGGAAACCTGCGCAGGAGGCGAAATCTCAGCACGTTTATCCAATAATATGTGTAATTCAATTATATTCCCAACTATCACAAATTTCGGCACAACGACCCCACAACAGCGAGAGAGAAGCAGACTGGCAGGGAAGAGAGTTAGGGGGGGGGGTGCAGAGGAGGCGAACTATGGTCATGGCGCTGTTATCCTGAAATTTGTGCCGCGATTGATTTCCACCGGAAATATTTGTCTAGCAAGAATGACTGTAATACGTCTACAATGCTATGGCTCTACTAACTGCGGTACGTCTCACTTCTCGTAAAGTTACTTAACCCAATTAGTCTCACCAAAACTTTCTGTTGCCCTGTTGCCGGCACAAGATGCTGGTGTGAGACAACGGTGGATCTCACTATATTGTTATGTTGCCCTGTGACCTTCAGGAAATTATCGTGGCTGACAACAGTGTGTTTCGCTGAAGCGTTCCGTTTCCATAGGTCTCATCACAGCGCTCTGTTGCCCTGTTGCCCGCAGACCATTCTGGTGGGAGACAGCGGTGTCGGAAAGACGTCGCTACTGGTTCAGTTCGACACGGGCAAGTTCACTCAGGAAGGATTCGCCGCCACCGTTGGGATCGGCTTCATGGTAAGTTCCAGGGCTGCACGGCACAGGCTCAACGGTATATTATGTGTGGCGATATTTGTGTGGGATTCAGTGCTGGACCATACCGGCGATAGTATGCGTAGGTTTTATTGTTGGACCTTGGCGATGCTAGGCGGTGATATTTGGTGTGGGTTTTAGTGCTGAAGCTGGAGATTTTGGGTGCCAATGTTTCGTATAGGTCTTAGTGCTGAAGCTGGAGATTTTGGGTGCCGATGTTTCGTATAGGTTTTAGTGCTGGGACGCGGGAACTTGTATGGAGAGCGCCCTGGACGGTCCCGTTTGGAGGTGCATGCCAAGAAGCACGGGGGACAGAAAGGATGTGTGTGTACAGACTAGACAGAGAGGGAGCTACCTGGCTGAGAGGTGAGAGCTGGTGTGGGTCTGGCACGGGCTCGGCTGCCCAGTCGTCTGTTGACTTACATAACGCAGCGGAATATACATGGTTGGCAACATGAGCGGGAAACAGATAAATGCGCCGACAGAGTTGCTTTGCCACATATTATCTCTCCCCCAGCGAGCCGATGCTAGGAGACGAACCATCACAGACACGGTCATCACAGACATCACAGACATCATCACAGACACGGTCATCGATCAGCGGACATGGTGCAGTCGAATATCCGGAAGGCAATGGCTGTCGAAGTGACCTTTTTAGACACAGAGTCTATATCCAAATCATGATTAGGCATACAGACGAAAGTTATACAAGGGTTTTTTACTTCAACGCTGACAAAGAAGGTAATTGTGGACTGGATTTATCGCCATAGACTGGATGTATCGCCATAGACTGGATTTATCGTCATGGACTGGTTTATCAAAGGATTTCAAAGTACTCGTTCAGTGATGATACGGTACGGTGATATATGCTCCGTGTTTGATTGAACTTCGTCCCTGAAATAGCAGACTGGATTGCATTGTATGTATAGGCGTAGGAACAGGGGGACCAGGCCCCTTACTTTTCTGCAATTTTTTGGCTAGAATCTTTTCCTTTACTTTGTGAGGAAAACTTGTGATGGCAAAAGGTTTGCCAAGGCGAAAAGAGTCCAAATCTGCAGAAATCATGCGTGGAGGTAGAAGTGCAACCACCTTAACCCGGCATTGCTGAGGTCTCAGCCGAACGCCATTGACTGAGGGGGGCGTTAAACGCCCCCCCCCCTGGTTATCTTCCGAACCAATGATCGCAGCGAGACGCGCAAGGCGGGATTATACATTTCTCAATGAGATGAATCTAAAGCGTGCTAAAAAAAATGAAAGTGAGGTCAAATGTCAGGTCACGGTCAGATCAAAGGTCAAATTCGCCGTATTTGAGTTGATGGGCCATACTTTCCAGAAAAAGCCATCGATTACGACCATGACCACCCAAAGTGCTGTCAAAGGTATTATACACATCTCTAATGGGCTAAAATGAGATTGTTGACAAAGGTCAAGGTCAAGTCATTGACTGAGGAAGGGGGCGTTAAACGCCCCCTGGTTATCTTCCAAACCAATGATCGCAGCGAGACGCGCAAGGCGGGATTATAAATTTATCAATGAGATGAATCTAAAGCATGCTAAAAAATTAAAAGTGAGGTCAAATGTCAGGTCACGGTCAGATCAAAGGTCAAATTCGCCGTATTTGAGTTGATGGGCCATACTTTCCAGAAAAAGCCATCGATTACGACCATGACCACCCAACGTGCTGCCAAATGTATTATACACATCTCTCATGGGCTAAAATGAGATTCAGGTCACAATAAAATCAGGTCACAAAAGGTCAGGTCACACAAAAAGTCAGGTCACAAAAAAATAACTATGCACAAAATATCTACGAAAGTCATGCAACGCATGTTTTATGGGTTATTTGCCACGTATAATTCGATAATGAGTCATTTTACCAACTGAATTCATTTACGTGAAGTTATTGTCAAGTTCAGGTCAAGTTCAGGTCACTGAAGGTCAAAATTTAAAATTGATAAATATTGTAAAATAAGGCATGTTTATGGACCAGTTGTTGCTCCGAAATACATTGCTGGCATTTATTTGTCTGTATCTGATCCATAAAAGCCTAGAAACGCAATTTCAACATATGACGTCATGAGTTACCCATACTATAGAAGTCATAAGTCAGTCCAAAATAGATATATCAGTTTGAAATTTGGTATGGTGGTAGTTGCCTAGGTACGGTTCTCTGACATATCTCCCGTTTTTCCTGAATATTTTAGAACATTTTGAATTTGTGATAATTTTCCCCAAAAAAAAGACTTTTTTAGTTTTGGGGGGTCAAAAACTAAAATAAAAACAAAACGAGATAGCACGTTTGTAGCCCTTGCAATTGTCTATCTCTTGGCGTTTTTCATTGCATGTGTCTTCAAATGTGGCATTTGTACTGCCTGATTTTGGTGTAAAACTCGTGTGTAGTGACGTCACTAAATTCGTTATAACTCGAGAAAAAAATCAACAAAATTTCTTCCTTTTTGCACACAAGACTTAACATTGATGTATAAGAAGGTACCTGAAGTTTAACGTTGATAGCGCTATTAGTTTTTAGTTATTGCGCAAATTCATCAGGGGGGGGGGGGCGTTAAACGCCTCCCCAGTCAATGACGAGTTAAACATTTGTCCCACATATTTTTGAAACATTACTGTGGACTGACCTAGAATATAACATCTTCTTTACTCCCTGAATGTCCGAATGGCATACTTGAATGCATCTTGTAACGCCGCACACCCTCCCTGATCACAATGCAATAATTCCAACCTCTCAGAAACTTCTCGGCCTATTGGTATCCTGTTGCGTCACTGGTATTGGTATCCTGTTGCGTCACTGGTATTAATATCCTGTTGCGTCACCACTCACCAGACCACACAAAGCCGCTCCAATCCACTTCCGTTATCAACTTGGGCAAGGCGTGTTGACACAATATGCAGGCCGTGACAATGGCACCAGTATTGCGCGCCAGTTTTGCACAGTGAGGCGGGCTGTCGGCAGCTGATTCGGACCAGTATTGCGCGTCAGTTTTGCACAGTGAGGCGGGCTGTCGGCAGCTGATTCGGACCAGTATTGCGCGTCAGTTTTGCACAGTGAGGCGGGCTGTCGGCAGCTGATTCGGACCAGTATTGCGCGTCAGTTTTGCACAGTGAGGCGGGCTGTCGGCAGCTGATTCGGACCAGTATTGCGCGTCAGTTTTGCACAGTGAGGCGGGCTGTCGGCAGCTGATTCGGACCAGTATTGCGCGTCAGTTTTGCACAGTGAGGCGGGCTGTCGGCAGCTGATTCGGACCAGTATTGCGCGTCAGTTTGCACAGTGAGGCGGGCTGTCGGCAGCTGATTCGGACCAGTATTGCGCGTCAGTTTTGCACAGTGAGGCGGGCTGTCGGCAGCTGATTCGGACCAGTATTGCGCGTCAGTTTTGCACAGTGAGGCGGGCTGTCGGCAGCTGATTCGGACCAGTATTGCGCGTCAGTTTGCACAGTGAGGCGGGCTGTCGGCAGCTGATTCAGACCAGTATTGCGCGTCAGTTTTGCACAGTGAGGCGGGCTGTCGGCAGCTGATTCGGACCAGTATTGCGCGTCAGTTTTGCACAGTGAGGCGGGCTGTCGGCAGCTGATTCAGACCAGTATTGCGCGTCAGTTTTGCACAGTGAGGCGGGCTGTCGGCAGCTGATTCAGACCAGTATTGCGCGTCAGTTTGCACAGTGAGGCGGGCTGTCGGCAGCTGATTCGGACCAGTATTGCGTGTCAGTTTTGCACAGTGAGGCGGGCTGTCGGCAGCTGATTCAGACCAGTATTGCGCGTCAGTTTGCACAGTGAGGCGGGCTGTCGGCAGCTGATTCGGCGTTACTGTGCGTGTCTTCGCTCGCCCACACAGTGCTGTACTGGCGTAAACAGGCGAACCGACTGGCGACAAAGCTATTGGCCATAATAATCCATAAAAGGCAGGGTTATAGATTACATTTATAGGACATCATGATGTTGTTGACACGGGCCAAGCTAATAGGGTCCCCCCCCCCACCAACTGGAGGGGGGGGGGGGGATTTGTGCCCACCACACACGCATGTTTTTTCTTCTTTTTCTCGTGAATAACTCGTAAACGAAAAGAGGCAGGCCACCGTTCCTGTGTGACGTTTAAGCCAACACAATAGCGGATCGCTTGACACCAAACAATTGAAAAGTGGTCCGTAATTTTTGAGTTATATGGATTTGAAATCGAAGATGGCGGCGAGAATCGCGGTCGGCGAAGCGATATATCGGGCACCAGCAGTCGGATCGGGATGATTCAAACGCCATTCGGCATATCTGGGTAACCTGACGTCAGAAACATCTCATTGACCCCATTATGGTGACCTATGACATAACGGAGAGGTCATTGGTAACATTGGTACAAAATGCCTAGTTTTCAGTTCAGTTCAGTTTATTGGTAGATCATTCCACACGGTGGGTTAATGTTTGATCCTTGACATGATACAGTGGTAAAACGGTGGTACTAAACAGACACAGTAAGACACGGCACAAATAAAATACACGTAGTAAAAGCCAGAAACATATCCATTCCAATCACTTAAAAACACATCGATCTAAAAGGCGTAAAAACTCGAATTTTGTCCGGGAACCAGTGGTGGCAGGTGGCAGGCGATTCCAGGATGAGGCCGCTCGAAAAGAAAATACCCGGCGCGACATCGACAAGCGTAAAGCTGGCGGCTCCAACATGCCCGCCAACGTCGCCCGGGTTGTGCGCTGCGATACAGCGGCTCTCCTTGTGAAAAGCGTGCGGATTGTCTCCGGAGCGCGCGGATCGCTCAGTGCCCTGTATACAGCAATGCTGTCTCGGTGGGTGATAAGGTCACCCACGCTGCGCCAGCCCAGGGCCTTTACGGTCGGTGAAATATGGTCACAAGCACGCGCTCCGGAGACAATCCTGGCCCCGAAATTAATGACCTTCTGCACCTTGTGCAAATTACACTGAGCAGCTCCACCCCAGACTGAGAGGCAATAAAGGATATGTGGGAAGACGTGACATTGGATAAGAAGTTGACGGACATCGGGTGTGAGATGGTGGCGAATTTTATACAAACAGAAGAGGATGGAATTGCACTTTTTGACTACGTTGGAGATGTGTATTTCCCAGGATAGGTTTGAATCGACCGTCACTCCCAGCATCTTCACGGACGGGGATGGTGTTAGTACATGACCAGATATGTTAAGTTGGAAGGATGCGGTTTTCTTAAGGTTCTGGGCTGTGCCGACAAGGAGCAAACTAGTCTTGGTCGGGTTCATTTTCAGTGAATTTAAAGTGAAGTAGGATTGAACTGTGAGAATGGTCTCCTCCTGCCGGGTTTTAAGTGAAGTAATGTCATCAGGATGCGCAGAGTCAAAGAGTTGGGTATCATCGGCATAAGAAATAAGGCGACCGTGGGGGAGATAGGAAGGTAGGTCGTTCGTGAAGACACTGAAGAGGATAGGGCCAACTAACGAGCCCTGCGGGACTCCGTGGGACAGTGGGAGGGACAAGGAACCACCTCTCACCACCTGCCGCCGGCCACCAAGATAGCTCCCGAACCACACTGGATCGATCCCGTACCAGTTCAGCTTCGTTAGGAGGACGCCATGGTCAACACTGTCGAAAGCGCGACTTAGGTCGATGGAAGTGACGGCAACAACATGCCCTCTGTCAATGCGGCGCGTCATCCATTCGACAGCGTCGATCAGGGCGTCTTCCGTGGAATGACATTGTCGGTAAGCATATTGTGAAGGCGATAAAAGATGAGATGAGACAAGATAAGACGTCAGCTGAGTGCAAACTACTTTTTCGCACACCTTAGACAAGACTGGCAGAATCGAAATCGGTCTAAAATTAGCTGCATTATCACGGGAGCCAGATTTATGCAGTGGCACGACAGATGCAAGTTTCCAGGCCGACGGGAAGACACACGAGCTGATTGAGACATTAATTAGATGTAGCGGGTGAGGACCGAGCACAGGGAAACACTGACGGACAGCATGGAGAGGGACACCGTCATGTCCCACTGCCCTTGAGGAGGACAGTTGACGGAGTGCTGATGACAGCTCTGGTAGAGTTACCGGCCCCAGATAGGTAATGATTTCACTCACGTTTTGAACCCCGTGACCTCATTTGACCTTGAAAATATTGACCTAGGATCACCCAATTTTCAGAAAATGTAGATCATCATAAAAGCTATCTATCGTGTAAGTTTGATTGCTCTAGCTCTCATACTTTCGGAGATCACAGGGGGGGGGGGCGGCACAAAAGTGTCCCATCCCCCTTCCTCCAGTGCGCGTTAGTAGCATAGCCCTCTCCAGTGCGCGTGTTAATGCTCAGAATACATATGACACTGAATGTAAAATATTTCGTCAAACTTCGTGAGTGAAATCTTACACAGTCCGAACATATACGTTTTACTTCGAAGTGTTCTTTCTTCTACAGTTCCTCTACAGTTCCTTCTACAGTTTCTACAGTTCCTACAGAAACCTCCCTCCCCCCCCCCCCCCCCCCGAGGTCGTTCGAAGAACCGTGCTTTCACTGACTGCGCTATGTGCTGTCTGCGCTGCCGGCTCCTCCGTACACTCTGGATGATCGGTGGTAACTATTTCTTCTCCCTGACACAGCTCACTCGTCACATCCTCCAGTGCAGTTACAGCCCGCGGCGGGAAAGGCACCGCCGGGGTCAGGGTCAGGGCACTCTCCTCTCAGCGGGTCAGTCTAACTACCAGGCGCCCGCCGGCCCACTGGCCACGGGCAGCGCGTCTGAACGCAACAGTTGAGTGGGCGGCAAGTCGAATGGTGATATGTCCTGGGGTCACAGCGCCGGATCTCACATTGGCCGGCTGACCGAGCAGCAGTTGAATCAGCTCATTGCAGGTGCAGGAGCCGGCCAAATTGGCGGCATTTCAGCTCGGCCACAGCTGCATGCTGATCCGAGGTCCAATAAACTGGAATGGCACGAGACCGACCTGAAACCGGCCAGGTCTCTGGGAGCGGCCGTAAAAAGGAAATGAAAACGAAATGCCTTCCCACTCAGGAAACTTATTGTGACAGGACCTATGATGGTGCCTCCTAGACCTAGGTGCATTTTGTCGAGTTTATAGTACTATACAAATTGGGTTTTCGAACAATCAGAATTGGTCTGTCAGGGGAAAATTACGAACGCCGAAATATCTCGAAACTCGCCTTGCCGAGGCAAGTGCACTTCTGAGTTGACGTCTTATTGCATACCACACTTGGCACGGCATAGCCTGAGTTGAGTGGGCAGTCGCCACTCGCCAGTCACGCACGGGCATGAGCCTCATGTTGTACATTGAGAATGCATGGCTTCATCGTCGCCAGGCTCGATATGTACTCGGCATGTCCACTAGTCAAGCAGCTCATGGTCGACATCAAGCCTCCTGCAGTGCCTGGATTCCAGCCCGGCGCCTGGTCGGTGGGTCTGATTTTTGCGGCTCTAGTATATCTTCTGTAAATTTAGCCGAGTTATCTGTATGGATGAACGGGTGCAGCGTGCAATGTGAAGCACAACTTATGGCCTTTACACGGAACCAGCCACCCAGTAATGCAATTCCAGTCCGACAGATAGTTTGGCCTCAATCTTGATGCCAGACGGGATCTCAGAGTGATGTGTTCTGTGATGCACAATGCTCAGGGGAGTCACTAAATGCCAGACTGGTCCTCTCTTGACCAGTTACCAATCGATCTTGTGTTGGTCGGGCCAATCAGATCATTTTCCGGAGCTCGAACTCGGTGATAATCGGCCAGGAGCCCACTGCCTGTATCTTCTGGGCCAAGGGGACGTCTAAAAGCAGCAAAACCAGTCCGTTGTTTATTTCTCACAGTTAGTATTTTACACTAGCCTTTTAGCATTATATTCATAGGATATGACCGATATCAGCCCAAGTAGTTAAGTACTCTTCATATCTTCCCATCCTCCAGCATTCGAATGGCTCTAATATAGTCATTTTACGGCTATAGCTACATTTGCAACTAATTCAGGAGTATGCAATCTCTTAAAACTACACCGATGCAGCCCTTCCATAGCAATGAATGGGGCTTTAAAGCCATGCATTCCCTAGCCAAGGGATTTGAATGCTAGATTATACCTCAATTTGTCCCCGAAGTTGACTGATGTATTGTGAGACTTTTCGCTGACGAGTATAAATCACTAGTTGTGTTACATTTACCCGTAAGCACCGTTTCACATGGTAAGTTGCATTTCAGTATCCCGAAATCACATCACTGACGATAAGATGACATCATTACCACCATTATCACATCAGTCACCACCGCCACCATCGACATCAGTCGACATCACAGGCGAATCCCGGCTCAAATGATAGTCATCACCGCGGCAATCATCGACATCACAGGCGAATCCCGGCTCAAATGATAGTCGTCACCGCGGCAATCATCGACATCACAGGCGAATCCCGGCTCAAATGATAGTCGTCACCGCGGCAATCATCGACATCACAGGCGAATCCCGGCTCAAGTGATAGTCGTCACCGCGGCAATCATCGACATCACAGGCGAATCCCGGCCCAAATGATAGTCGTCACCGCGGCAATCATCGACATCACAGGCGAATCCCGGCTCAAGTGATAGTCGTCACCGCGGCAATCATCGACATCACAGGCGAATCCCGGCTCAAGTGATAGTCGTCAGCGCGGCAATCATCGCCATCACAGGCGAATCCCGGCTCAAGTGATAGTCGTCACCGCGGCAATCATCGACATCACAGGCGAATCCCGGCTCAAGTGATAGTCGTCACCGCGGCAATCATTGGCCCTCGCCGCCGCTCGCATCGGGGGAGCAGAGCCACCTGCAAACAGGCAGGTCATAACCAGAGGCGCGCCCAGGGAGGCCACGCAGGGGAGACAAATCCGCCTACGCTGTGGACTAACGTGGACTGAGTCGAGCGGGGCTCGCCGTGTCCCTCCTCCGTGACTGACCCCGAGGGGGTCAAGTCTTGTTGCCTCGAGGGCAATGACACAATCCTGATACCAGATACCAGATACCAGATACCAGATATCAGATACCAGATACCAGATACCAGATACCAGATACCAGATACGAGATACCAGATACCAGATACCAGATACCAGATACCAGACATCAGATACCAGACATCAGATACCAGATACCAGATACCAGATACCAGTTCATTTGAAAAAGTTGCAGCGTGGATAAACTATGCTCTTTCGCATACAAAACGTCACGTCGTAGTTCTAAAAGGATGAGCATGACAGTAACCCTGACACTAAAATACTGGAAAATATTCACTTAGAACAGGCTCACAAAAACACTCAAACATGCACACGCTGTAAACATAAAATAAGATCCCAGAGGCGATGTCGGTGTAGCGGCCGGGGCAGTGCTGCCTCCCGTCTCCCCAGCCTGGCGCCGCCTCTGCAGTCAGTGCTGCCTCCCCGTCTCTCCAGCCTGGCGCCGCCTCTGCAGCCAGTGCTGCCTCCCCGTCTCCCCGGCCCTGGCGCCGCCTTTGCATGTCAGCCCGCACGTCTGCTGGGACGCCAGTGCTGCCTCCCCGTCTCTCCTGCCTGGCGCCGCCTCTGCAGCCAGTGCTGCCTCCCCGTCTCTCCGGTCTGGCGCCGCCTCTGCAGCTCAGCCCGCATGCCTGCTGTGACGTCCGCCAGCTGATTAGTGATCAGGCCGTGATCGGTGTGCGGGTCTGCCCGGCGGCACAGACGTGTGCGTTAGTCGGGCGAGGTGATACGTGACAGGTATACCGAGTGAGGTGCCGAGAGAGGGCCCTTACCAGCCTTACCAGCGTGAAGTGCCGTGAGAGGGCCCTTACCAGCCTTACCAGCCTGAGGTGCCGAGAGAGGGCCCTTACCAGCCTTACCAGCCTGAGGTGTCGTGAGTTACCAGCCTTACCAGCCTGAGGTGCCGGGAGAGTTACCTACCTTACCAGCCTGAGGTGCCGAGAGAGGGCCCTTACCAGCCTTACCAGCCTGAGGTGTCGTGAGAGTTACCTACCTTACCAGCCTGAGGTGCCGGGAGAGTTACCAGCCTTACCAGCCTGAGGTGCCGGGAGAGTTACCTGCCTTACCAGCCTGAGGTGTCGTGAGAGTTACCTGCCTTACCAGCCTTCCAGACACTTCTCTAGGCGTCGACGACCAGTGGACTTCAGACATTAACAAGACATCGGCGCCAAGTGACCTTAGCAGTTGATGCGCCCTAAAACTTCAATCATCATCAGGAGACAAAACTTTGCGAACGGCTTTCAGCTAACCGAAATTCGAGCAGCGATTTGATATTGGTAACTGCCAAGAGCGCAGAATCGATGTGGGAAGCATTTGACGAGACTGCAGATTGGTAGCTGTGGATTGGATTGATCCAGCGGCCTCGGCGCAGTGGTCACATCGTGTGCTGCCTGCTGACCAGAAGTAAGGGAAGCTAAGCAGCAACCATCGCAACTGCCGATAGCGTCTCCAGTATCGCTCTCGACAACCCTCATCGACCTCAAATGACCTTCGTTGTCGGAGCATACTAAAACACCGATCATCGTCACCAACTCACCGGTGAGACGGTGAAAGATTACCAAAATTAGCCACGTCATTTTGCAGTCACTCGAGATTGTGCTTTAGGTAGTCCATTCAAAAACACCTTTTTCTGTTTCCTCCAGTCTGGCCAATTATTGGAATTGCGAACGGCCACGCGTGGCGGTTGTGTCAGTGTCTCCAGCTGTGTTGTCAGTTCCGGCGACGTTGGTTTCGGGCCGCGGGGTCCGATCGATAGGAAGGAGCGTCGGTCTCGACGAAAGTCGACGTTCGGCGTCGGTCTGCCCCACTGCCGACCAACTGAGCAGCGGAAAAACAGGTACGCTCCACAAACACCGCCCAGTGAAAATACCGACACAAAGTCGGATACATTGGAACTGTGAGGTGGTGATGCGTTGATTAATTGTCGGGGCTTAACATCCCATCGTTCTCCCTATGTAAATTGTAATTAGGTAAATTGAGGGATTCGGAGACGAAGTGGCAAAGCTCTCTAAAGTCTAGTTTGGTGTCACCGTGTACAATTTGACCTTTACGTTTATTCGATTCATATTCGAATTAAACTAATTCGACTCGATTCGATTTATTCATCATGCTGACATGTCTTTTTGGATTGTGTACATTCTAAAATGGATGCTCGTGGTAAAAGGTGCTGTTTATCATTTTAAGGAGTGAAGTTCTCAATAAGTCATGCTGAAAGTGACAGGAAGAAACCCTGTTTGCTTGCTTTTCCCGACCTGTTGTTCATTTCAAGCGGCCGTTCCTCATGTCTGTTGAAAGTCCCATGGGTACTTTCCTTTAGATTACTTCACACATGTGCCGTCTTCTCCACTGAGTTTCGTCCTGTGTTCGCCTCTTGACCGCCCCGGTTTGGGTCCGCCATTCTGTCCCAGCCGAGTCCGAAGTGCCTGCCTGCATACTGCGGAGCTCGTTATCCTGGCCATGCTGTCGCGAGGACGACACAGGTCATTAAACAGAGTGACTGAGAGCGCCGTCTCGTGTCACTGGGTGCATCTATTTACGGAGGGTCCTCAGGTGTACAGTTAGAGACGGGAGAAATTGCGTCAGCTTGCTTCGTCAGGCATATGTGTGGCCGAGCGGTCCGAGTAATATGTTTTATATGTTTGGATGTATTGAGCGATGTGGTTCGATAACGACTTCAGTTTATACTATCGCCGGAATAAAAAAGACTGCGCTGTCACCAGTTGAAGCACGGCATACTTTTGCGATGAAATCTCGTAACTAAATTCTTATCTTTAAATTCAGTCACATCTAGGCTTATAGGATTATCATTCCCTTATAGGCTTATCATTCCCGTATTTTCAGCTTCCTATCCGCACATCAACATAACACCAAGTGTGACACTCATAACGATAGAGGAGACTAAAACTAAAACAGAACTGGTGCTTCACTAGCTATTCTAAGCCCTCCGTAACACCGCGCTGGTCAATGGGTCGTCCATATCGACTCCTCCACCAATCTCAGACCGCGCTCGGACCGCCCAGTTATGCCCTCGGGCGTGCCTCTGTTGACATAGTGTATGTGGACGGGGCCACCTAATGGAAAACGTCGGACGACCGGCCTCCCAATCGCTCCCTATACCGACAGATCGATGGCCGGCGGCCGACCGCTGCTCGTCTGGCACACTTGTGTCGCTTGGTGCAGACCTAGACCGTCAATGTTCTGCCTAGTTCAGCAAGTCTGCGGTGTGTTCTTTTTTTTAAATACATATAGTCTGAATCTTTTGATGGATGGATTTCCAAGGTCAGGTCCCGCGCTAAGCAGAACGTATTGCGCAGGTCCCCGCCATCCGATCGCGAAATTTCTGGTAACCGACAGAATTTTTAAGTGAATCCTTAACGTGTCCAGCTATACCTGGACACGGTCTGCCCCCTCACTGACGTCACCTGACCTTGAATGCGACCGCTACCACCGGCCGCAGGCCATCCCAGTCCGGAGCAAATAGCGAGCGCCGAAGCGACTCGAACCCGGCCTGCCACACCGGGTGAGGTCTGAAGCTTAGCGCTCTCCGACTGAGCTACATGGCCGGACAGAGCGTATTCGCCATAAAGTCGCTCTCAATTCCGGCAGTGGTGGTTAGCTTCAATCACGTCAGGCTACCCCACCTGCTGCCTGCCTGGCGTTGTCAGTGATATTTTCGGTCGTGTTTTGACACCTCCCGTGTGTGCCTGTCTGCCAACGCACCTCGTCAGGCACAGGTGTGTACTGAGCAGTGGTGCGGATTACTCAGACGTAACGGTATTATCGACTTTACCACCTGCCGGCTACGGGCTAACGCTAGATCGAAATAGCCGGCCATAGTAGGCTTTCACTGAGCGATAAGATACCCATTTCGCAGAGGTGTTTTCAGGGACGTAGGCAGGATTTCTCCCAGAGGGGGGACAAATGGAATCAAACTGTACTGTTCTAATTATGTTGACCCTCCTCGTACCCAAGGAGGGTCAACATAATTAGAACAGTACATTATGCTGTATGTTGTAAAACAACGACAAATAATTTTCCACAACGAAAACAAAATATTTTTATTTTTGGGGGTCAAAAACTCGAAATTTCGAAAATCCGCGAAAGCCATTTTCAATATGCATTTCCTTTTTTTCGGCGTTGTTATTTGCAATTTGCTTCAAAACACGATTATTTACGATTTTTCAAACATTTATTGATTTTCCTGAATTGAAATGTTATGATAAGATGTAGAATTGATGCAGCATAAGGTACTGAAAGGTTGACGTTGATATCTATCATTGTTTTCAAGTTATTGAGAAAATCGGGAAGGGGGGGGGGCAGATTCTGCCACCTACAGCGGGGCGCGGGTTAATCAAAATAATATCCTGAATCTTCTTCAATTCAGATTAATGAAACAACACAGTACGTACATGCCGATTGTGCACATGTACGATAAAGTTACAAAACCTCTACAAAATAACGAAATAACATGCTCCTTATATCTTGATTTACAGAAAGCTTTGGATGCCGTTTGCTTGTAAATTTTCTTGAAAAAAAACACCACATTGTGATACGAGGGGTTTCTACAACACGAAGTTACAAAATCTCTACAAAATAACGAAATAACATGCTCCTTATATCTTTATTTACATATAGCTTTGGATACCGTTTGCTTAGAAATTTTCTTGAAAAAATACACCACATTGTGATACGAAGGATTTCTACAACACGATAGTCATATCTTAACACGCGCCCTGGAGGGCCTCTGATAAATACACGCCCGCGAGGGGGGGGGCGGATTTCGCCCCCCCCCCCTATGATCTCGAAAACCACGCAACGTAGCGACAAACGGGAAACGACGTTAGATAGCTCGAGACAAGCTCTTTCGAAAGTATTTCGTTATTTTTTTTTCAGGTCAATATTGAGGTCACCAGAGGTCATCAAGGGTCAGATTTTCAAGTTTTCAAGACTTCGGTTCGAACACTCCCAAATATCTCGGGAACTATGATAGTTAGCAGCAAACGGAAAAAAGCAATCGAAAGTCATTGAAAAATGCAATCGACGTAGGTGTCCTCAGATTTGAGCTAAGGTCAATAGTTTAGGCTCCAGAGGTCATCGAATGTCAAAAAGGTGATTTTGTTTTCAAAACTGTTTTCCCCAAATAACCTTTTACCTAATAAAGATAAAGCCATAATGTTTACGCCATCGCGTGTGTTTTGTCAAGGCACTTCGAATCATGATCATGGTGATCGGGTTAGGTCAACTGAGAAATTTGACCTCAGGTCAAGGTCAAGTGGTGACCCAAGTTGGTCATGTTGCATATTGGGAGACGTGTCTCGACGAGACAAACATATTGGTACCGTTTTCTCTTCTCTATCTTCATTATGTCGATAGTTATTGATAAAACCGTGTTGGCGGTCACAAAATTGACCTGACCTTAGGTCACCGATATTAGAAATCCGAGATGAAAGAATTGTTGGTATCTATGACCTTATGAAGTCCTGCAAGATTGAAATCGATCGGCGTAAAACTGTGGATGTGGTACTACTACAAACATTTTGGAGTTTAGTTCATCACATGACCTGGTCTGGTGACCTGACCTGAGATGACCTGAGGCCAAGAGTTTTACATAATGCGGGAAGTTCATTTCTAAACAGGTATACAAAAAACGGCGGCGCTGCGTGCCGCCGTTTTTACGCTATCCTCGAAAAACCGGAGGGGTGGGCGGATTTCGCCCCCCCCCCCCCCCCCCCCCCCCCCCCCCCCCCCCCCTCCAGGGCGCGTGTTAACACGCGTCCTGGAGGGCCTCTGATAATTACACGCTCTGGGGGGATGGGGGGCGGATTTCGCCGCCCCCCTAAGATCTAAAAAACACGCAACGTAGCGACAAGCAGACAATGTCGTTAGATAGCTCGAGACAAGCTCTATCGAAGGTATATCTGTCTTTGTTTAGGCCAGATCAATATTTAGGTCACCAGGGGTCATCAAAGGTCACATTTTCCAGTTTTAGGACTTCGCTCCAGAAACTCCCAAATATCTCGGAAACTATGATAGCTAGGAACAAACGGAAAAAACAATCGAAAGCTCTTGAAATATGCAATCGCCATTTGTGACCTAAAATTTGAGATCAGGTCAATATTTTAGGCTCCAGCCTCCAGAGGTCATCAAATGTTTTTTTAAAAACTGTTTTGGGCAAAACACTTTTTTGAAAATAACATTTTACCTAATGAAGATAAGGCACTAATTTGTAAGGCCATCGTGTTTGTTTCGTCAAGGCGATTTTTATTCAAAATCGTAGAAGGATGAGAGACATGTTTAAATGCTTTAATATTTCCACTGGGGGGTCGCTCAGGAAAGTTCGGGCCAACGTGTTTGTCCGGATGTGTGTCCAGACGAGATCTTTGGCTATCTCTGCAGGTCGACGCTGCAGTTGTTGGTTCGGAACATAACCAGGGGGCGACCCCCCCCCCCCCCCCCCCCCCCCTCCAGCCAATGGCGTTCGGCTGAGACCCCATCCAATTCCGGGTTAATACTCGTACATTGTCAAAGCCTTGCACTCCTCTCAGACGATACTAGCATATACTGAAAAACAATGAGAACTTCGACTGGTCTTCCTTCGAGAGCCTCACCGGCGCTCGACCGGCAGACCACCTCTACCACCACAGGACCCTCTAAAGGACAGCAGAGGCCCTCTACAGATCGGCAGGGGCCTCTAAAGGCCGACAGAGGGCTCTCTACAGATCGACAGGGCCCTCTAAAGTCTAAAGGCCAGTAGAGGGCCCTCTACAGATTGGCTGGGACACTGCAGATCGTCAGGGCCCTTAAAGCTAGAAGAGGGTCCTCTTCAGGTACATAGGGCCCTCTACAGGTCGGCAGGGCCCTCTACAAGTCGGCAGAGTCCCTCTGCAGATTGGCAGGGCGATCTACAGAACGGCAGGGCCCTCTAAAGGCTGATAGGGCCCTATAAATGCCGACTGGGCCCTCTAAAGGCCGGCAGGACCATCTAAAGGCCGGCAGGACCATCTAAAGGCCGGCAGAGAGTCCTCTATAGATTGGCTGGGGCACTCTGCTGATCGACAGGGCCCCTAGAGGCTGGAAGAGGGCCCTCTGCAGGTTAGCATGGCCCTCTACATGCTTGAAGGGCCCTCTAAAGGCCGGGTGAGGGCCCTCTGCAGATTGGCAGGGCGCTATACAGATCGGCAGGGCCCTCTAAGGGCCAACATGGCCCTCTAAAGCCCGACAGGGCCCTCTAGAGGTCAGAAGGGCCCTCTAAAGGTCGGAAGGGCCCTCTAAAGGCTGCCAGGGCCCTGGCTAAAGGCCGTCAGGGCCCTGGCTAAAGGCCAGAAGGCCCATATAAATGTCGGCAGAGGGCCCTCTACTGATTGGATGGGGCACTCTGCAGATCGACAGGGCCCCTAAATGCTGAAAGAGGGCCCTCTACATGCTGATAGGGTCATCGAAAGGCCAGCAGAGAGCCCTCTACAGATTGGCAAAACCTTCTAAAGGCCAGCAGAGGGCCCTTTACAGATTGGCTTGGATACTGCTGATCGACAGGGCCCATAAAGCCTGGAAGAGGGCGCTCTACATTTATAGGTCGGCAGGGCCCTCTAAATGCCGGCAGAGGCCCTCTACAGAATGGCAGGTCGATCTACAGATCGGAAGAGCCCTCTAAAGGCCGGCAGAGGGTCATCTCCAGATCGGCTGGGGCCCTCTACAGATCTGCAGGGCCCTATAAAGGCCGGCAGAGGGCCCTGTACAACCGACAGGGGCTCTAAATGCCGGCAGGGGCCATCTGCAGATCGGCAGGGCCCTTTAAAAGCTGGTAGAGGGCCCTCTCGACACTGGCTGGGGGCCTTTTGTACGTATTTACAGATACATGCATTTAACAGACAGGCAAGTGCTGTTTTTATTCGTGTTACGATTTTGTTAGGTTCGTGGGCGTTCTTTTATGCGACGTGAGGCGTTTGGCGTTTTGCGGGCGCTTGACACCATCCAAAACACTGGGGCCTTCGGCCCCAGGGGGCCCTCGCTCGATCGCCAGAGGGGCCCACCTGGCCTCCAGGAGGGGGGGGGGGGGGGGGGGGGGGGCATGGCCCCTTACCCCCCCCCCCCCCTTGCATACGCCCTTGGGTGTGTTATTGTTCGTTTCCATTTCAAAATTATAGTTCACTAAGCGATGCGCAAAGCGTCAGATAACTAAAAGTAAGTTATCGATATACGGTCGTAATTTCCTAATTAAAATGACAAATTACGTGATTGTGTTTGAGCTCACGTGCTTCGTCCAGTTGCCTGCTGCCGACATAGGTTTATTCCCGCCTGATACCGATGTTAGGCAAAGTTCGGAATGTGCCAGCATCCTACCAATATGTCCTGCTTACTGAGATGCACCCTGCCGATCATTGTGAACTGATCAGTGTGAAGTTCGGAGTGTGCCCGCATCCTACCAATATGTCCTGCTTACTGAGATGCAGCCTACTGATCACAGTGTGAACTGATCAGTGTGAAGTTCGGAATGTGCCCGCATCCTACCAATATGTCCTGCTTACTGAGATGCACCCTGCCGATCATTGTGAACTGATCAGTGTGAAGTTCGGAGTGTGAACTGCGAACTCACGCTGAGCGCTGTGCGGTACTGCTTTATTGCACGTGTAGTAGTCATTTCATTTCATTTCACGGCATTTCTAGTCATGGGCATGACTAGAAATGACATGAGATGATGAATGCTGACTGCACTGCGTTCGTCCTGTTAAAAGGTATTGTATCCGGTGGCCAATCGTTTATTTTCGCACAAAGTTAACCACATTTTTGTGTTCTTAAATCTCGCATTTAACTTACAACCAAATGTGTTTGACTGATATATATTTCTTGGCAAATTTTTTACCTTATGCTTGTGTGTGTATAGATGCTACCGTATGTGTGACTTCTTGTTAAGTGTTCACCATTTAGTTTCACACTGTTTCTGATTTAGTGCATGCATTAAAATGTCAATCACTGTCTTGACCTCCACTGACTTCATGATCTGGTATGACCTCTCATGATGATCTGGCATGCACGCGGCATGACCCGTTTGACCTCGTCTGACCCAGCCGTCTGACCTCGTCTGACCCCGTCTGACCTCGTCTGACCTAGTCTGACCCCGTCTGACCTCGTGTGATCCCGTCTGACCTCGTCTGACCCCGGCCGATCTCGTCTGACCCCGTCTGACCGTCTGACCCCGTCTGACCTCGTCTGACCCCGTCTGACCTCGTCTGACCTCGTCTGACTCCGTCTGACCTCGTCTGACCCCGTCTGACCTTGTCTGACCCCGTCTGACCTCATCTGACCCGGTCTGACCTCGTCTGCCCCCGTCTGACCTCGTCTGACCTCGTCTGACCCCGTCTGACCTCGTCTGACCTCGTCTGACCCCGTCTGACCCGGCCATAGGCCCCGAGGCGGCAGCGATGCAGCGCCAGCCGCCCGCTCGGTTTGCGCGCACTCTTTCGGAGGAGCCTCCTCCCCGGAGTCGATGGGTGCCCGAGGGCAGGACCCAGGGACGGGCCAGCTATGCCGGCATCACCTCGCGACCCGAGGTCAAGAGCACCGCGCAGGCGCAGTCACTGCCTCCCGATCTGAATGGCGCCAAGCGTGAAATTACCGTGAAGGTATGAGTGTAGTGGTAGATTGCGGCCATGTTTTTGTCTACTAAATATTTGCTGGGTTGGTTAGTTTTATTTTATTTTATTTATTTCTCAAGATCGCCGACGGGATGACCCATTGATGGACGAAGTCAAAGTTGTTACCGTCTCACCTCATTTTTACAATCATGGTTAGGCATGGGTCATGGGTCGGCTTGCTAACACTTGCTCAGTTCATGCACATTCGAATGTACACCTCCAAAATTAACCACCGTTGCCCGATAAAGTATAAACTGACATTCGACAAGATGAGGTAAATGATCCAAGGGAGTAGAAGGCTCTCACAATGGGATCCCATTTCCATAACACTGGCGCCATGGTTTATGCAAAAATTCGCTACTGCATTCGGCGGAAGTTCCAAAAAGGCGTTTCATGAAATAGCTTTATTATTGCAAATGGGTAGACAGTGTCATACCCAGAATGTCAACGGAAAATGGAAACGTGATATTTTCAGGAACGAGTGACGTGTTCTTTTCACTGCGCATCAATACCATACGACTACACAAACGGAGAGGCAAGGGATATACTACATTGTCATACAGCTTTGTGTAGTACATCATTCGCATTTATTTGTCCCATTTGAAGAAAGCTGAGCATGGCACAAGAGTAACATAAGAAACTAAGCTACTTGCAGCAACAAATGAAAATTGCTTGAGATGTTTGGTTTCCCTATTCAATTAGCAGGGTACAGCAGCATATAGGCGCACGATATCCAGCTATACACACATAAGCTGGTAGCTCGACTATACATAAGCCCGTTTAGCTGAGCTGGCACCGAGCAGCGCGGATAAGAGAGCTTCTGTGGCCGGCGAACAACACACGACGTTGAGCGTCAGTCAGTCAGGAGAGAGTTGTGATGTTACAGGGCCGTGTTCCAGTTCAGTTTGTGGGTCGTAAAAGATCCACTCGTGATCTGGTCCGGCGTAATTTGGAAATAAAATGATATGTGAAGCTGGCATTGTGCTGCAGAGTCTGGTACTGCGCACATGTAACAAACTCTGTTTAACCCTATTAATGGCAGGGAGGCAGATTCTGCCCACCCCTCAGGTTTTTCGCAGATATCTCCAGAACGGCTAAGAGCAGACCCATGAAATTTTGGGACTTCACCTACAATTGAATTCCGCATAAGAGTCAAAATTTTGAGTTTGTAATCTTAACAGAAGCGGTTCAAGGGCCCGGTTTGGGAGTTTTTTTTCGGCGACATTTTGCGATAATACGGAGATGCGAAGTTACGGCTTCTTCCTAACTGCCTGAAGTATGAAGGAGTTACATAGGTTTACGGTGATTGAAGAAAGTTCAAATTAGATGATTTTAGTGAACTATAATAAATATTGCACGGCAAAGGCGGTTTCAGGGACTTGAAAAGGGTAGGTTTACAGGAAGTTATTTTGTATATATTTTGCCTCCCTTTTTCGCTAACCTGGCACCGCCTGTGGATGCAAATATGCTTTATAACTGTTGTGTCCGATGTCACAATAACGCACCATTTCATGTATCGAAAAATAAGAAGAAAATTCGGTCTTATAAGGCATTTATTTTACCCCTAGGATTTTTTCTTCTTCAGAAATGTAGATCGTCTTGAGGGAAATCTAACGCCGTTTGATTTTTGCAAATCGGACGGGCAGATCTCGAGATCCCCGGGGGCGGAATCCCCCCCCAACCCCCTGCCACTAATAGGGGTAGCCAGGAGCCTGCCACTAATAGGGTTAAGCATGAATAAACAATGATAACTAGGAAGATGTATAACCTTATGCTCATGGTATGTGAGAGAGAGAAAATTCTATAAAATAATCATATTTCTTTGGATTCGTTCTCAAAACACAGAAAGCAGCAAAATAATCCAATCCAATTGGATTAGTTTCGATATTTTTCACATAACATGAACATAAGGTTATAATCTTTCTACTTATAATTATAATCATGATCAGATTAACGTTCGATAAAATTAAAACTAATAAACAATTATACTAATATACCAATACCAACTGTGACACTTCATTAGACAATGATAAAATGAAACAAATGGGTAATGTATCAATATTTGTTAATTAAAAGAATACATACATCACTTTTTAGTCGTCAGCGATCATGTAGCGAGATGCGAGATGTGATATATGAAGGTTAGGTGCATGACTTGGAAGCCTTTAGTGTTATGCCAATGTATGCTTAAATCGAAGCAGAAACTTGTCTTGATATTGGCCTTTGTACGACTAGATTTACTTAGTTAGGGACTAAAATATACACTACTAAAATATGCATAGTCTTTCTTTATTATATTTAGGCAACATGTTGCCTTAACCCGCGATTGACTGGGGGGGGGGGCGTTTAACGACCCCATGATGAACTTTCGTAATAGCTCAGAAACTAATAAAGCTATCAACGTGAAACTTCGCGTACCTTCTTTGAAATCACGCTTACGTATTCTGTGAAAACATAAAGCAATTTCGTCGAGCAAGTTTTGAGTTATAGCGAATTTAGTGACGTCACTACACACGAGTTTTACACCAAAATTAGCTAAAATGTAACAGACTGTACAAATGCCATATTTTGAGCAACATGCAATCCAAAAACGTCAAAGATAGCAAATGGCAAGGACTACATCATGGCTATCTCGAATGTTTACAATTTTGGTTTCTGACCCTCCAAAATCCAAAACAGTTTTGTTGGGGGGAAATGCTCACAAAATCACATTTTTCAAAGATATTATAAAATCCGGAATACATATCAGAGAACTACATATGGGAAACTACCATACCAAATGTCAGAATGATATCACCATTTTTGACTGACTTATGGCATCTAAAGTATGGGTAACTCATGACGTCATATTTACAAATTGCGTTTTGGGGGCTATTATTGACAAGATAAATGGCACTACTGTAATTCGGAGACAAACCTGATCTAGAAACATGCCTTTTGTATTTAGATTTATCAATTAAATTTGTCTCCCTTCATTGACCTGAACTTGACATTAACTTCACGTAAATGAAGTCAGGTAGTCAAATGACTATCACTATCGAATTATACGTGGACAATAACTCACAAAACATGTGTTGCACGACTTTCGTAGATATTTTGAGCATAATGACCTTGTGTGACCTGACCTTGACCTTGACCTTGACCTGGGACAACAATCTCACTTTAGCTCATGCGGGATGTGTATCATACCTTTGGCAGCACTTTGGGTGACCATGGTCGTAATATAAGGCTTTGGATAGAAAGTATCGCCCCTAAACCCCAATCAAATACGCCGATTTTGACCTTTGACCTGACCGTGACCTGACATTTGACCTCATTTTGATTGTTTAGCATGAGATTTGTCTCATTGAGAGCTTTCGAATGCCGCCTTGTGCGTCTCTCTGCGATTATTGGTTCGGAATATCACCAGGAGGCGTTTAACCCGCGAGTTACTGGGGTATATTCCATAACGCGACTTACTGGGGGGGGGGGGCTATCTTTTGCCCCCCTTGGATCTCCGGAACTACTGGACTGATTGTAAAAATTCAAACAGCATTCGATAGCCCTGGGACATTTATTGAGGGAAATATAATATTGTTGACCTAGGTGTCACTGATAACGTCACAGGTCAGGTTAAGTACAAAATGTTTGACCGTGTCAAAAGGTCTCGATGGATGGAATTGTCACGCAAAATTGCAATATTAAACGCATAAGCAGTCGATAAATCGGTATGATTATTGTGTCTGACACTTCTAAGTACCATTCTAAGCTGTTTATGGCCTTGGGTCAGGTCAAAGTCATCCGAAGTCACGAGGTCAAATTGCAGATTACGGTCATTAGGCGTTGTAGCACATGTTTATGGGTTTGTTTTTCGTCTAGAACGCGAACAATGACATTGGAGCATTGTTTGTTCTGTATAAATTGAAGTGAAAAGCAAAAACGGAAATGCATTTTTTATGCATAGTAATGCTGTGAGAGGTGGTCTATTTTTGTAATTTAAAGGTCATAAGTCAGTCATTTTTAAAGATATCGACTTCAAATTTGGTACACATATTCACCGAACACGTTTCCATCACATAATTCCGGTTTTTGGATAATTCTGATTTTTTTTAGAATTTTGTCAAAACAAAACAAAATTGGATTTCTCAAAATTGTGAATAAAAAAACTCAAAAATCCGAGATAGCAGTTTGATATCCTGGTCTATTGCCAGTAATTTGATTAAAAACGATGACATTTATCGCAAACATTGTACCTTTGACAGCGTTTTCCGCAAACTATTATTTTTCATCAAAAACCGAAGAACATGACATCACTCTGACGTCATTTTCGGTTAACCTATCACAACCTCATCTTTTGTCTTTGACCAACATGTGTAGAATTAATGTGAGAGAAGGTACTGCAAGTTTGGTGACGATACTGGTGTTGGTTTACGAGTTATTGCAAAATAACGGGAGGGGGAATAGCCCCCCTCCCCCAGTAAGTCGCGGGTTAACGCCCCCCCCCCCCCCCGTCAATGGCGTTCGGCTGAGACTCCAGTCAATGCAGGGTTAACAACATCGTTGCAAGTGCACAAGCCTGCACAATTCATGATGTGACTAATTTTAAAATAATAAACCCGTTTGCCTATTTTGTTTTAATTCTCCTTTGAAAGCGCGTGTTCATGCCAGACTTGTACTTGATTCCGCTTCAGCGGAATCGATTCCGATTCCATGCCAAGCCAGATGGGTCTGATTCCTAATCTGATTCCAATAGATATTTTGATAGGGGAATCGATTCCGAGTCCGATTCCAGGGCACCTAAAAAGCTTGATTCCGAATCCGATTCCATTGATTCCACTCTGCATAAAAAAACGATCATATCTATATATTTTGTACAAATGACATGAATGACACGAATAGTAATATTAAATATATTATCCAGATACATTTACAATGGCTATTTTGCTATAAAACTTCAAAATAATTTCATGAATTTGTTGAGAAAAAAACTGGCCTGTGCTGAAAAATCGTGACAGTTCAGAAACGTCCAAGTTCAACGAAGGTTCAAAACAATATGACATTTAGACATACCCATAATCGTGATGCATGGACAATTGGGCATATTGCAAGCTGCTATTTTCCAATATGATACACAAGGAAATCACTGTCTTGAAAGATATCAGAATATTATGGAATGTATGGTACAAAAAAAAACACACATAAAGTTGCCATAAGCGAATATGGTTGTATGTCTCCACCTAAATAAGTAGAATTACTGATCATGTGTATTGATCATCATTAGGTAAAACATCATCGCCTAGCTTTGCTTTATGTATGCATACTGAAAGCAACAAATTGCCTGCAGGAAAG
Source organism: Chirona hameri (assembly GCA_036785665.1). Taxonomy (NCBI): domain Eukaryota; kingdom Metazoa; phylum Arthropoda; class Thecostraca; order Balanomorpha; family Balanidae; genus Chirona; species Chirona hameri. The sequence continues at coordinate 26,107 of JAXIVJ010010470.1, forward strand.
TTTAAATTCCTGGTCAGAGTGTTTTTTTAACGTCAGTAACGCGGAATCGCTTAAAATTGCCATTGATTCCGCTTCCGATTCCATCATTTTCTAAAAATTATTGACTCCACCTGATTCCGATTCCACCCAGATGACATCGAATCCGATTCCGATTCCAGTTCAAAAGAAAACGATTCCGGAATCAGATTAGTTTCCACTGGAATCAAGCACAAGTATGGACTTCATGCATGTTCATATGGCAGCAGAGTCTTTCTGAGAATGGTAAAAAGACGATATATTTTTATGATGAACGCACCTTCGTCACCATTGGTGATGATGATGATAATTGGTGTTTAAGGGCGCTCCGAAAACGAATGTGAATTTGAATTTATGTGAATTATGAATTTAGATCATGGTGTTCGTTTCGCATGATATGCATGTGCAATGTGCTTAGGTTAATTTCATATAACTATTTGTATGTAGCAATTAGCAACTATTTACGCATTTTTGGCGATGATGTTTAATGAGCTCTCCCACTAATAGACTCCTTGTTTCAGCAAAGTTTGTGTTACTTTCGCATTTGCTTGCCCTCAGAAATATTTAATCGATACGACACCGATGAATATTGCACCTCTGCACCATCCATGTTTGTAATAGTGCTAGAAGAGTATTTAATATGTGCAATGCTTCGCTTTGACTGGTTCGCTTCTGGATGTGCGTTATTACCGTCGTACTTGCACTGGGTTCATGTTCGTGACCTGCTTCATGTCTAACCTCGTGGCATGGTCGTACGCAGGTCATGTTACTGGGCGACACTGGGGTCGGCAAGACCTGCATCATGATCAAATTTAAGGATGGACACTTCTTAAGCGGCACCTACATTTCAACCGTGGGCATTGACTACCGGGTAAGCCAGCACATATTATGTGTAACTGGATAATGGATATTGCGACAGTTGTGACTGTGTATTCACTGAAATGACTGAGATAAGATAGGGATTTTAGGTCTGGGATAGGGAATATCACCAATCACCATTTACTGCGTGCATTGCCATGGTATAGTATGGCAGAATTTCGCACTATAAGAAAGATATTGGTTAAAACTCTTGTCAGCAATGCCTTGATCACTTAACCCTATTTGAAACAGAGGGGATTCCGCCCCCCCCCCCTCATGTTTTTCGCAGATATCTCTAGAACTGCTGGGAGCAGGCTTTGAAATTTCGGGACTTTTTCCAAAATATATTTCCACATATGGAGTCAAAATTTTAAGTTCTTAACCTGAACAGAGGCGGTTCCAGGGCACGGTTTTGGGAGGGTTCTGTGGCGACATTTGGCGATAATACGGAAATGCGATCTTCTCGGTTTCTTCCTATCTGCCTCAAGTATGAAGGAATTACATCGGTTTACGGTGATTGAAACAAGTGAAAAATAGTTGATGTTAATAACATCATAATTGCATGACAGGAGGACCTGAAAAAGGGGGGGGTTACAGGTACTATGCAGCGCTTGGGGGGAAGTCAATAGAGCGATGTAAGGAAAATGTATAGCTATCAAGATGTAAAAGATAACTTCTCCTTCCATTTTTTGCATAATTTATTACATATAGAATTGCAGGGGCGTGTTCAGGCACATGCAAATGGGGGTGACTGGCATGGTGATGAAGATATGCCAGCGATTACGGCGCAATAGACGGTTAGTTTATAATTATATATGCACATATGAGGCCAGGAGAAGGAATGAAGTCATTGCTTTGCAGAGGCACGCTCAGGAATGGAAGAAAGGGTGTCATTACCGAGCGGGCGCGAAGCGCCCGTGAGGTTTCTCGTCAACTTACTAGAAATATTTACATTTGACCCGGCCGACCCGGTCCGACCCGGCCATACAGACGCTTTTCGGAAGCTAATAACTTTGCAACCACTGCTCCGATGGAGATTGGGTCTTCACCATTGGATAGGTCCATCCAATCAATTTTGTTTTTGGTGTGGTGCGTTCTGATAGAGGTGGTACCACAGCGCGTGGCAGTAGGCAAACGCGAACGTCGAAATGAACAAAAAATCTTGCTTAAATGATTCTTGATCAAAAATGGCTGTATTATTACGAGCGAGCGCGAAGCGTTCGCTTGTCTTTAAGTGGTATATGGGAAAAATCTGAATATGAGCAGCCCGGCCCGGGCCCCGGCTCAGACCGGCCCGTGGCGACACTTTTGAGAAGCTCATATCTCTGCAACCACACGTCCGATTGACAAGCTGACTTCTTTGCTGAGCAACCCCATCCAATCTACCCTGTTTGAGACCAGTGCCGACTCATGTGGGTGACTACCACTGCGTGTGGCGCGTGCCGCGTGAGGGGTGTTGAAAAGTGTTTTCTCGCAAAATCTCGGCAACGGCTGAGCCGATTGTGTGCAAATTTGGTGTGTGGTTAGGGACCCCTCAGTTGCCAATTTTCCACAAGTCAGGGGTGGGGTGCCTCTGCACGTGCGCACGTGCACACCCCTATTTTATATCTCAGGAACGGCTGAACCGATTGCGTTCTAATTTGGTGTGTGGTTAGGGACCTCTCAGCCGTTGCATTTCCACAAGTCAGGGGTGGAGTGCCTCTGCACGTGCGCACGTGCTCACGCCTATTCTATATATCAGGAATGACAGCCGATTGTGTTCAAATTTGATGTGTGTTTAGGGGCCTCTCAACCGCCAGTTTCCCACAAGTCAGGGATGGGGTGCCTCTGCACGTGCGCGCGTGCACACCCCTATTCTATGTATATCTCAGGAACGGCTGAGCCGATTGTGTTCAAATTTGGTGTATGGTTAGGGACCCCTCGGCCGCCGCCTACACACACGTCATGGGTGGGGTGCCTCTGCACGTGCTCACGTGCGCACCTTTTTTTATATCTCAGGAACTACTTGCCCGATCGGCTTGAAATTCACCATACATTTATTTCGCGCTCGCTCGTTCATCGCCGACTAGGCATCGCCGACTACATACCAGTACGTCACACGTACTGGTATATATGTATGATGCATGTTTGTTAGCGCGAAGCGCTCGCTAATCCTTCCGTGGTATATGGGAAAAACCTGAATGTGAGCGGCCCGGCCCGGCCCGACCCGACCCGTGGCGACGCTTTTGAGAAGCTCATATCTCTGCAACCGCACGTCCGATTGACAAGCGGGCTTCTTTGCTGAGCAGCCCCATCCAACCTATCCTGTTTGAGATCAGTGCCGACTCGTATGGGTGACTACCACTGCGCGTGGTGCGTTCCGCGTGAGGGGTGTTGAAAACTGTTTTCTCGCAATAATGTGCTGGTAATAATGTGCAAATTGTGATTATTGCCAGCATCTCGCGCGAATCCGTCATAAGCTGCCAAAATGCGTCAGACGTCTGCTAGTCGAGGCTCTCGTCTTCCCTCACATCCGTTATTGCATAACGGTGTGGGGAAACTGTATCGCAGCACAGAGGGAGCGCGTGCAAAAGGCGATCAACTTCGGAGTCCGCATTGTGACTGGCCTCGGCCGGCGCGATCATGTCACCCCGTCATTACAGGAGCTCGGGTGGCCTAATGTTGATGACATGATCAACGAACGTAGCATTGCCGCTGTGCGCCACCTCATCACTGCCCCCAGCGCCTCAGAACCGCTGCGCGGTCGGGTGGCAAGGCGTGCCGACGTGTCCGCCCGCCACACGCGCGCCAGTGAAGGCGGCCAGCTCGAGCTGCCCCGCGTGCGGACGGAATTCGAAAAGCGCAGCTTCATGTACCGAGCCGCGAGTGCCTGGAACGCCCTAACACCAGAGGCTATGCGATAGCCCGTCTGCATGCTGCATCTATATACTGTACTGGTATATGGTTGCGATCGATGTCAGCAGCCGGGGTCGGTCCGTGTTGCCACTCTTTTGCCGCTGTTTCATCATCTGTATTTTTATCATCATCTGATGCTGTATTTTGTGCTTTTATCTTGGTGTACTTCATTTGTGTAATGCCATGGATATCATAAAATCCATACTATGGAGGGTCCTAATACATATATATCTGTATTTGAAATAACTCCGCAACGGCTGGGCAGATTATGTGAAAATTTGGTGTGCGGTTAGGGACCTCTCAGCCGCCAGTTTCGCACAAATCATGGGTGGGGTGCCTCCAGCCTCTGCACGTGCGCACGTGCTCACTTTTGTTTTGTATCTCAGAAACTACTTGCCCGATTGAGTTGAAATTCACCATACATTTCGTTCGCGCTCGCTCGTTCATCGCCAACTACGGCACCTTACTGGTTACGAGCGAGCGCGAAGCGCTCGCTCGTCCTTCCGTGGCACAGGGTGTCCGGAAAAAAAACATCTCTGCTCATGCTTCAATATGCACGTGCCATTTTTTAAAAAAATTGTCATGATTATACCTGGGAACGTGGCAAAACTGACGAACACAGAAATAAGTCCTTTGAGATGTTTTTTAGTATTTCGAAGACGTTTTGTGTGGAAGACTACATTCCAGGGTGTGTTCTAGGGTGTCCGGAAAAAAGATACTGTGATTTTCTGTAATAATTTCGGTTATAAACAAGCAATATTACAAATTCGAGTATCGTTATATTCACCAGTTCATGGCAAAACAGATAAGCCATGCCATTTGTACAGGCACTGCCTCTGTCAGCCTCAAGGCGGAGGTGGCGAGGGCACCATATTCCCCGGACCTCAGTCCATTGGATTCCTTTCTGTGGGGAGACCGTGTTTACAAAGATCAAGGACCGTGTTTACGAAGAAAATCCCAGAACAACAGAAGACTTGAAGCGCGCCATCATCGGAGAAGTCGCCCGAATGCCCTCAGCGATGATCGACAAAGCTGTCGACCATCTGCAGACTGTGCGACTGCCTCAGCTGATCCGCCGGAAGGGGGCGCTCATCGAGCAATTTCTGTAGGAGGCTGCACTGTGAGCTGTGACTGACAGAGGGAGTCTCCGTATAAATGTCATGCATTATCTGTGTTTCCATGAACTGGTGAATATAACGATACTCGATTAAAAAATATATATATAATTTGTTTATAGCCGAAATTATTACCGAAAATCACAGTATCTTTTTATCCGGACACCCTGGAACACACCCTGGAATGTAGGCTTCCACACAAAACGCCTTTTCAATATTAAAAAACATCTCAAAGGACTTGTTTCTGTGTTCATCGGTGTTGCCACGTTCCAAGCTATAATCATGAAAAGTTTCAAAAAAATTGGCACGTGCATATTGAAGCACGAGCTAAAATCCAGAGTATGTTTTTTCCGGACACCCTGTATATGGGAAAAATCTGAATATGAGCGGCCCGGCCCGACCAGGCCCGTGGCGACGCTTTTGAGAAGATAATATCTCTGCAACCGCACGTCTGATTGACAAGCGGGTTTCTTTGCTGAGTAGCCCCATCCAACCTAACCTGTTTGAGACCAGTGCCGACTCATGTGGGTGACTACCAGGGTTGTGCTCGACTCAGATTTTTAGACTGACTCGACTCTGACTCATTTTCGAAGGGACTCTGACTCAACTCTGACTCAAGAGGGAGAAATTTGTTGTTTTGAGTGGACTCAACTTTGACTCATTTGCTGTTGCCCCTGACTCAACTCTGACTCAAGCGGGGGATCATTTTGTTTGAGTCGACTCAACTTTGACTCATTTGCTTTTACCTCTGACTCAACTCTGACTCATGTGAAAGTTTCTTGAGTTGACTCATTTTTGACTCATGTTCAACGGACTTCACGACTTTGATTCAAATGTAGGTATTTGACTTGCAAAAAGTAATTGGAATATTATATGTAAATACTTCTATTTTGATTTACACTGGATGAAGTCACATGAATATTGATTTATCATAAATATCTACTGCATCCACCTGCAATGTAAGATATATTAAAATATATAATAGCAATAATGATAATAATAAAATAAAATGTATGGTTCGTAAAAACATTGAAGACAAATTGGTATTTACCTTGTATGTGTTCGTAGGGGTCATGGGATGTTTTAGTTCAAGTTAGATCGGTTGTCAGTGACAGGGGTTCAAGCTTAAATATATTATCTGGGTACGTGCGTAAGCATGCTGAAATATCATCAGTTGGCTTTAATTATTGGTTTAAATTGGTCATTATTTTGATGTGATGCAGTGTAAATGTGATATGATACAGTGTAAATCAGGTTGATATGGTTATTATTAGGTTATATATACTGCAGTTATCATGTCTATGTATGTATTTAATATTGTATTGCTTCACTTAAAATAAGGAGCAGTCAGCAGAGTAAGTGATGTAGATTGTAGTGAAGTACTCTTTAAGTTTGTGAGATACAAAATTGATTTATTATCAACTAATGATTATAAAGTGGGTTTGAAAAGCACCCAAACTCACACTCTCACACTCTATAACATTGCTTGGACGCCTTTATTATGTAGTTGCTCTTATTTGTTTTTCTCGTCAGATGTGACTGACTCGTAAGAGGATGAGTCGACTCAACATTGACTTGAGCGGCATCCAGGCGACTCAACTTTGACTCAAGCGACATCCATGTGACTCAACTCTGACTCAACTCAACCCCTCTATTTTTCTTAAGTGACTCGACTCTGACTCAAGTTGAGTCCCTATTTTTTCTTAAGCGATTCAACTCTGACTCAAGTTGAGTTGAGTCAGTTTTGAGTCAAATTTGACTCACCGACTCTGAGTCAAGCACAACCCTGGTGACTACCACTGTGCGTGGCGTGTGCCGCGTGAGGGGTGTTGAAAAGTGTTTTATCGTAAAAACTCCGCAACGGCTGGGCCGATTGTGTTCAAATTTAGTGTGTGGTTAGGGACCTCTCAGCCGCCACTTTCCCACAAGTCAGGGGTGGAGTGCCTCTGCACGTGCGCACGTGCACACCCCTATTCTATATCTCAGGAACGGCTGAGCCGATTGTGTTCAAATTTGACGTGTGGTTAGGGACCCCTCCACCGCCGCCTTCTCACAAGTCATGGGTGGGGTGCCTCTGCACGTGCGCACGTGCGCACCCTTTGTGTGTGTCTCAGAAGTTACTTGCCCGATCTAGTTGAAATTTACCATACATTCCGTTCGCGCTCGCTCGTTCATCGCCAACTACGGCGCCTTATTGGTTCGGAAAAAAAGTAATTGAAGAAAAATGACGAATGACCTCAGGGTGAATAGATTTTACCTTGTGGAGGTCACAGGATAAAAATACCACATGGAGCTTTGCATTGGCGGAGTCAGAACGGGTGGTTTGGGGGGGATTCCAAAAACTCTCACAATTCTGAAAACGCATCGGATTTGGCTTGCGTATGCATTGATAGCTGATTTAAAGCTAACTTTCCTTGGTAAAAATTGCTTAGATTTTCTTCTATATCAGGAAATGTGTCAATCTTGCGTTGATTTCAGTTTTTTTGTTTGGGGGAGGGCAATTGTCCATTTTGCCCAACCGTAGATCCGCCACTGGATCTTTGTATTTTTCAAAAGATGCGGGACTCTGGTGAAAATTGGGCAAATTTAGCCATTTCCTGTGGATTTACATTTGACCCGGCCCGACCCGGCCCGACCCGGCCCGACCCGGCCATACATACGCTTTTCGGAAGCTAATAACTTTGCAACCACTGCTCCGATTGAAATTGAGTCTTCACCATTGGATAGGTCCATCAAATCAATTTTGTTTTTGGTATGGTGCTTTCTGATAGAGGTGGTACCACAGCGCGTGGCAGTTGGAAAACGCGAACGTAGAAATGAACAAAATACCTTGCTAAAATGATTGTTGATAAAAAAATGGCTGTATTATTCTAAGCATTCATTTTTACGCTGAAGCATGCAACGCTCAAGACGCACTCCCTTTTGGCGGATTTGGAAAGGAGATCATGAACAATTTAATGCAACTTAATGTTTATGTTGGCATGCATTGCGGCCTGGCAATTTGTCTGGAGGACTAAAATGACTGTGTTACTACCACGTGTGCTCCCTTACCGTTTCATACTTCAAACCTGTTTTAGCTTTACCAGAGCGCGCTCGGTCGGTCATCGCCCAAAAAGGCGTTTTACTGGTATTATTGAAAGGAAACTAAGATGCATGGGCCTACAATGACATAACATACTGCAGTTATGGATGAAACCCGCACCAAAAGGTACTCTACGAACGATTATAAGATAATAGGCGAGTCCAGGTAGGGTAAGAAGGGGGGTAAGCAATGTCAATTGAAGTTCTAAGTGAAATAGTCACTGTTGACTAGTTAGCACCATAATAGCGGATAATATGCATATCAATAGGTATTGCGCCGCCGCAGTTTAGATCCTGGATACGCTATGATGAAGTACAACATGCAAAAAGGAACTGTCTATGATCAGTAACATATTTATAGTGATGTGTAGCAACTTGCCTGCGGTTAATATTGTATATATTTGGCCTCATTTTTCACTAACTTGGTACCGCCTATGGCGACAAATATGCTTTAGAACTGTTTTGTCTAATGTCACAATAACACACCATTTCATTTATACAACAAAAAAAAACACATCAAAAAACGGTTCACGCATTTACTTCACCCCCTTATTTAGTGACCTGCAAACGCCTATGATTTTTGAATTTTCAAAAGTCACCGCCATATATCAATTTATAATTCAATCTCTATCGATCCATATTAGTTACGTTAAAATCGGTTGATCAACATGACAGCTGTGTTGGATCACAAATATCTCTAAGATTTGTAGTTTTGCCCCCTGTTGCCCCCTATCAAAACTTGCGTTTTTATTTTTTATTTTGTATAAATGTAGATCGTGTTGAGGAGACTTAAACGCCGTTTGCTTTGTGAAAATCGGACGGGTGGATCTCGAGATATCCGGGGGCGGCATCCCCCCCCCTGTTACAAATAGGGGTAGCCAGGACCCGTTCAGTTTCGTTTCGTTTCGTTCAGAAAATGCCTGGGACTGTAACCACACAACCCACAATCATACGAGTTTGATTGACCTCAAACTGGAACATATGGATTCAGGACCTGACATGACACTTGTATGCAATTTGGTTAACATCTGAGACGTGGTTATGTGCCGCTGTTAGCTGACCTGTGGTTATGTGACGCTGTTAGCTGACCTGTGGGAATGTGACGCTGTTAGCTGACCTGTGGTTATGTGACGCTGTTAGCTGACCTGTGGTTATGTGACGCTGTTAGCTGACCTGTGGGAATGTGACGCTGTTAGCTGACCTGTGGGAATGTGACGCTGTTAGCTGACCTGTGGGAATGTGACGCTGTTAGCTGACCTGTGGTTATGTGACGCTGTTAGCTGACCTGTGGGAATGTGACGCTGTTAGCTGACCTGTGGGAATGTGCCGCTGTTAGCTGACCTGTGGTTATGTGACGCTGTTAGCTGACCTGTGGGAATGTGCCTTTGTTAGCTGACCTGTGGGAATGTGACGATGTTAGCTGACCTGTGGTTATGTGACGCTGTTGGCTGACCTGTGATTATGTGACGCTGTTAGCTGACCTGTGGCGGAATCACTCCTCGTTCCACTCCAAGTTTATCCTCGTTCATTAATCCTCGTTCCACTCCAAGTTTGCGGCCGAAGTGCTTTCAGCCATTTGCATTGCATTTGCATTTTTCAATTGAACCTAAAATTCCTCGTGATATTTTGTCGCGTGCTGTTACTATTAAAGCGTTTCGGCGGCAAACTTGGAGGGGAACGAGGTTATAGTTGTTAACACTCGAATAACTCCCTTTCCTTTAGTAAAGCGTTAGACGCAAAGCGACGTAAGCGACGACGTAAAGCGTTAAAGCTTTTCCTTAAGAGCGAAGCGCAACTTTCCTTGCATTTTTCCCACACCTTCAATTTCTCCAACGCCCTGTCCGATGGTAGAATCATTTACCATATATATATACCATGCACGGTGAGGCAAGTTTTCTACCCAGGTATGTAAGTTAAGTTTAGTTTAGTACCAAATGATTGCTCCTCAGCCTGCACCAATACGGAAAATAAGGGAGGAAAATATTTGCTTGATCTGGTTGTTACGACATCCAAATCGTTTTCTGTAAATTTCGTAACATTCAATACAATTTGGACGTGTTTCCCTTCAGCTTCCATTTTAGCTGATGTTCGCTGAGAAAAACATAGTTTACGGACCTAGCGAATTACGTTTTTGATTGACGCGCGACGCGAACAGACAAAAACAGCTGGCATCTGAAAACTGGCCCTCTGGCAATTTTAAAATACAATCCACGATGAATAAAATACTTTTGAAAGACGGAACACCAGTTCTCTGATCAGATATGACATTGAAGAAAGAAAAAAAACACTAATGAAAAACAGGTCGGTCTGCCAGACCAGATAAAGAAGTAAAAATGGTAAGCAAAGCAAGTTGAGATAGAATGTCTGGAATGGAACAGACTTTGTCCAATATCCGGCTTATCTGTCTTGTGGACGAAATATCCGCCGAGAAGAGCTTGCGCAGCACCAGGTTCGTGTTCGACCTGACCCAGCACCGAGTTCGTGTTCAACCTGAACCGAAGTCAGTGTCCATCTCCGACAAGGGCAGAAACACATCCACCGTGTTTCTGTATGTACTTGTCCTAGGCATTCACATGGCTTGCCGCCTCTCCGTAATTTGCCCTCTATATCTGTATTTTTCAGCTAGCAGGGTCTCAGAAATATTTGTTATATTTAACGTCACGTCAACTGAATTCAGCCACTCTCTTTTCAGAATATATTGTCACGTCTGTCACATTGTCATTTCCATTAGCCCGTGTCAGTGAGAAGCTCCGGTTGGCACTCTGCAGTGACCAGTAAGCTCCAGTCGGACTGTGCGACCTTATAAGTTCTCCCGGCGGCCATTTGTTTAAATTTATTTCGCCTTCCTAACTTATCCACCCGGTTGGTCTAAAACCGATTAACGGGGAGGGAGTCTTACATCCGGGAATGTTGGCCGGGAACAAAATATTGACGTTAATCCGGTTTATGTGAATCCGGGCAAGGCAAGCAAGGGTACTTTTACGTTATATTATATTTCGCAAGTACAACCTAATATAAGCTATCTAAGTTTAATTGATTTCGTTTTTCTTATTAGTCACATACATGTTCACATTGTTCACATGTTCACATGTTCACATTGACATACACATTCACATGTACATTTGGAGGCGGTCCAGCGTCATTGCCGGGTCGGCACCGACTCTGCTGACCCGTCGAGACCGCGGATAGAGTCGAAGCGGAGCCGCCGGGGTAGCTTACCGCAGCAATTTGGGTCTACTGCCCCAGCCGACCTTGCGCTAGTGATGTGGAAATTGCGCGGCCGGGATAGCAATGCAGCAATGGGTGTTTCTATTCCAGCCACCTTGCACGTGTGTGGAGCTGGTGTAGCAACACAGCAATGGGTGTTGCTACACAAGCTGACCTTGTGTGAGGAGCGGAATAGCAATACAGCAATGGGTATTGCTATTCCTGCCGACCATGTCGTGGGGTGTTATAATCCGGTAAAGGGTCCTAACTAGAAAACCTCGAAACTTAACGAAGGGGAAAAACCTGCGCGTTTTTGCCGAATTGCGCAGGGGAAAATCCCGTTATATAGAGTAATATAATTGTGTTTGTCGAAGGAGTTTAAAAGATCTCGGATAATCGCGACAACCGGGGTTGTTTAATTATTGGCCGCGGAGGATGGCATAGAGCGCCGTTATGACGCCGTTAGTCGCAGTGAGCTCGACCGGAGAGCTCGAGTCGCAGTGAGCTCGACCGGAGAGCTCGAGTCGCAGTGAGCTCGACATGAGACAGGAGAGCTCGCCGCCGAGTGAGCTCGACAGGATGGCTCGCCGCCGAGTGACGCTCGACAGGAGGACTCGCCGCCGAGTGAGCTCCACAGGAGGGCTCGCCGCCGAGTGAGATCGACAGGAGGGCTCGCCGCCGAGTGAGATCGACAGGAGGGCTCGCCGCCGAGTGAGATCGACAGGAGGGCTCGCCGCCGAGTGAACTCCACAGGAGGGCTCGCCGCCGAGTGAACTCGACAGGAGGGCTCGCCGCCGAGTGAACTCCACAGGAGGGCTCGCCGCCGAGTGAACTCGACAGGAGGGCTCGCCGCCGAGTGAACTCCACAGGAGGGCTCGCCGCCGAGTGAGATCGGCAGGAGGGCTCGCCGCCGAGTGAACTCGACAGGAGGGCTCGCCGCCGAGTGACGCCAACCGCTGTGGGCAACGGTGTCGATCGGCTATAGGCTTTGCATGATTACAGAAGCACTCAACTGGCGCGTTCAGACGCGCTGTGTCCGTGGCCAGTGGGCCGGCGGGCGCCTGGTAGTTAGACTGACCCGCTGAGCGGGGGTGCCCTGACCCTGACTCCGGCGGTGACCTTTCCCCGCCGCGGGCTGTAGGTTGCACCGGCGGATGTCACGAGTGAGCTGTCAGAGAGACGGTAAATATACTCACCACCGAGTATCTGATCTGCAAGGAGGATCCGGCGGCAGGGAACGGAACACTTGGCTTGATCAGATGGATGGTTTTGTATTTATTTGTGGTTGAGCATGAATGAATTGTTCTCGTTTCTAATGTGTGTTGTATATTATGGCTTCGCACACTGCCCAAAAGGATGGACAAGGGCGATTTGCTTTTGGTCCAGTTATAACTGATTGTAGCCCTAAGCGACGCCAACTACTCGTCACCAAGGGAATACAAACCGTAAATTATTGCGTTGGTATCATGCAAAAAGACGAACTCAAGATTTATTTGTGTACTTGGCTCAACGAAGTGTCTGCACAATTTTGTCGATCAAACGGACTTTGGCTGATATGTTATGCACATGTCTTGACATTGATATTTGGAATTGGCAGTTAACATTCATTATTTGCCAACCATATTTCTAATATGCATTATCTTACCGCTACACTGAGATAAAAAGTTACTAGGGGTGGTTAGTTTTGGGCTAGTGTCAAAAATTAAGAGGCCTTTACTAACCACCCTTAGTAAAACGTACTAGGGGTATTACCACCGGTTTTACTAGGGACCTGGTAAAATTTACCAGCCCGAAAACCATGAGCTAGTCAAAGCTAACTAGCCCGGTTACGACGGGGGGAGTACGCTTACTAGCCCGGTTACGAGGGGGTAGTACGCTTACTAGCCCGGTTACAACGGGGATAGTCACGCTTACTAGCCCGGTTACGAGGGGGTAGTACGCTTACTAGCCCGGTTACGAGGGGGTAGTACGCTTACTAGCCCGGTTACGACGGGGGTAGTCACACTTACTAGCCCGGTTACGAGGGGATAGTCACGCTTACTAGCCCGGTTACGAGGGGGTAGTACGCTTACTAGCCCGGTTACGACGGGGGTAGTCACGCTTACTAGCCCGGTTACGAGGGGTAGTCACGCTTACTATCCCGGTTACGACGGAGGTAGTCACGTTTACTACCGCAAATACCAGGGTTCAGCGACGGTTACTAACCCTGGTACTAGGGGGTATAGTAAGTGGTACTACCTCTCTTACCAGGGGAATTCCCTTTCTTACCAGCCCACTTACCACATATCCACCAGTTGCTGCAGCTTTTGCGTTGATTATTTTTCGCCTGAATATCTCAACAACAGGCAATTTTTTTCCGGAACGAGATGTATTCGTACAGTAAACCGAGTTGAAACATCTGACATGACAGTTATTACAGCAAACACGCGGCTGATCGCCTGCTCGGGAACGCCCCCCGAGCAGGCGATCACCGTGTTTTGCCCCCGAGGGGCAAAACACGGTTTCAGAACCTTTGGGGGCCATGACCAATTGGCATCCTGGATCCGCCCTTGGGTTGCTGTATTGCAACAAGATTCATTCTATAAAAATATGCATGAAATAGGTTTCACATGCGTAACAAAATCACATGGGAGCCAACAAAACTCGGTAATGGTGGGGCTGGCGTCACCGTCGCGACCGGGCAATCAAATCAAGGTTCAAAGTTGCTATCACCGTTTTTGGTCTGGAGTCATGGGGAAGCTTTATGACGTCACCAGATGCTGGCTACGAGCGAATCTTAGGCCGACCCGATCGGACTTAATGGCCGGGTTAGGTTAGGTTAGATTAGGTTAGTTTCATTAATTCCGATAGGTTCGGCCTACCGCTCGTAGCTATTAAATCGGGGCGGCCTAAGATTCGCTCGTAGCCAGATCTGGTGACGGCATAAAGCTTCCCTATGACTCCAGACCAGCAACGGTGATAGTAACCTTGAACCTCGATTGTATTGCCCGGCCGCGACGGTGACGCCAGCCCCACCGTTACCCAAAACTCTACCCCAAATTTCCTGGGAAGTTTGTTGACATTGTTCAAGAATTGTTCGGAGATGATACCTCTGCCTGCATACGCATCTAACTAGAAAATGATACCATGAAAACTGTTCATAATGCAGTTAATACACTACCAACAAAGAGCAACAAGCATAAAGTACAACTTAATATGTGAGCACTCACCCCTCCAACACAAGTAGCAAGCACTCACGGTGGAACACTTCCGCACTCCCGTCACGCAGTCTCTGCAGTTGCGAATCGATATGGCTGCCACTACTAACAAAGAGCAACAAGCATTCAGTACAATGCAGAGAAACTTAACACTTCACCCCTCCAACACACGTACCGACGCAACACGCACTTACGCCAACGCAGTTTGAATGCACTTGAACGCATGCAGTTTCTGCTTGGGAATCAAGATGGCTGCCGCGTGTGCCGAATTCAGAGGGTAGTTAAAGGCCTGGTAAACGGGGCGAGCCCCCTGGTAAGCACTCTAGTAGGCAGCGTGTCGCGCGTATGCCGAAAGCAGGGGTATAATTCAAGGCCTGGTTCAAAGGCGAGCCCCCTGGTAGGCACTCTAGTAGGCAGATCATACTAGGGTCTCTACCATAGGTGAGACCCTGGTACTGAATACTACCATTAGTACCAGGCCTTGAAGGGTGGTATCTTGGGTGGTAGAAGGGCTTTACTAGGGGGGCTGGTAAGACCCATAGTATCTTTTTCTCTCAGTGTATACGGTCACAGCGCTGTTATTGCCTCAATTTATATCAATGTCTGCTCCATTCTTGTCCAGCCTAATTGTCCGGAATTAGTCATCCATTAGGGAGCCGTCATGTGTCTCGTGTTCCCTGAATAACTGCAGTAATTGCGCCAGCCTGCGGCACTCGCTCGCGGTAGGGCCGTGACAGCCCTGTGATATTACGATTAATGTCCTTGCGTTACCATGACAACGCTCGTTTCCAGGCGCTCTCGAAAGCGAAACAATCCGGTACTTATTATCGCTAATGCTGCACAATGCGCAGTAGTTATACGTGTACGGCAGATGTGTCCAAAAATCACATGGATGGAAGCAAGCGTCCAAACGTCTGTGCAGTCCAATTCCCATAATGCTTGTGAGGTAAATTGCGTATCCCGCGCACTGCAGCGGCTTTGCGCCGAACACGAACTGCAGGGGGTTGATTTCCACCCCCCCCCCCCCCTTAGATCTCGGAAACTACACAACGTAGCGAGAAGCGGAAATACGCATTTGATAGCTTCATACATGTTCTATCGAAAGTATTTCAGTGTTCTTTTAGGTCAGGTCAAAATTGAGGTCACCAGAGGTCATCAAAGGTCAGATTTTCCAGTTTTTCCTGTTTTAGGATATCGCTTCAGAATTTCCCATATATCTCAGAAACGATGATAGTTAGAAACAAACGGAAAAAAAGCAAACACCAGCCAGTGAAATTTGTAATCGCTAAAGTGTTCTCAGATTTGATATCAGGTCAATATTTGTGGCTCCAGAGGTCAAAAATGAAAAAAATGCCGTTTTTTTGCTAAATCATTTTTTGCTATTAACTTTTTACTTAATAAAGATAACTGCAAACTGTTTACGCCATTGTGTTTATCTTGTCAAGGCCCTTTGGATGATATATATGGTGACCTTGTTAAGTCAACTTAACAATTTGACCTAAGGTCAAGGTCAAGTAGGTCAAGGAAAAGGTCAAGGAAAAGGTCAAGGAAAAAGTGCCGTTTTTTTGCTAAATCATTTTTTTGCTATTAACTTTTTACTTAATAAAGATAACTGCAAACTGTTTACGCCATTATGTTTATCTTGTCAAGGCCCTTTGGATGATATATATGGTGACCTTGTTAAGTCAACTTAACAATTTGACCTAAGGTCAAGGTCAAGTGGTGCATGTTGCATATGGTAAGACGTGTCTCGACGAGACAAACACATTGATGTCTGTTTTACTTCTTTATCTTCATTATGTCGAGAGTTATTGACAAAAAAGTGATGGTGACCTCGCATGGCCTCAAATGACCCAATAGGGGTTACTGAACAAAACTTACACTTGGATCATCAAGAATATCCTATAATAACATGATCCAGAAGTAATTGGACTAGTATCATGCATATCCTTGAAATAGGAAGCATTTGTATATTTCCCCATTGACTTATTATGGGGAGGTTACGAAATTGACCTGACCTTAGGTCACCGATATCAAAATTCCGAGATTAACGAATTGTAAGTACTGATTCCCTCATAACATCCTGTAAGTTTCAACTTGATCGGTGAAAAACTCTGGCTTTGGCACACCTGCAAACATTTTTGGTGGTGGGGTCACTTGACCTGGTTTGGTGACCTGACCTGAGATGACCCGAGTATATTTTTTTTCTTCAAAGTGTGCGCAATTGATGTCCTAACAGGTGTACGAAAACCCGGCGGCGCTGCGCGCCGCCATTTTTTCGCTATCTTTGAAAAACCTGAGGGGGGGGCGGAAATCAACCCCCCTGCAGTGCGCGGGTTATGTATGCACTATGCATTGTTTACGTTTGTGCATATGGAGTTATGCGGCACAAGGAATTGCAGCGAGATGTAACGGTATTTTCGCATACGTTCTGACGACAATCCAAATAGGTTAGTGAAAAGGAAGGAAGAAACCTGAAAAAACATGGGCATTATACGTAAATCCCAAACTGACGTAAATTGTTAGAATGGTTTGACTAGCACATATGCTAAAATGTTGCGCATTAAAATGATCTCGAAACTCCCACTGCGTAACGCTATTGACCGTTTGTGGATTTCCACAACAAAGTGGTGGAGTATTTTCTGTTCGTTGTATTTTCAGAACAAAATCGTGGAGGTGGACGACGCCAAAGTGAAGCTGCAGGTGTGGGACACGGCTGGACAGGAGAGGTTCCGGTCTGTCACGCACGCCTACTACCGGGACGCTCACGGTGAGAAGGAGGCCCACGGTGAGGACGCCCATGGCGAGAAGGACGCTCACGGTGAGAAGGACGCTCACGGTCAGAAGGACGCTCACGGTGAGAAGGACGCTCACGGTGAGAAGGACGCCCACGGTGAGAAGGACGCCCATGGTGATTAGGACGTCCACGGTGAGAAGGACGTCCACGGTGAGAAGGACGCCCACGGTGAAAAGGACGCCCACGGTAAGAAGGATGCCCACGGTGAGAAGGGCGACCACGGTGAGAAGGACGATCACGGTATGAAGGACGCCCACGGTGAGGACGATCACGGTAAGAAGAACGCCCACGGTGAGAAGGACGCCCACGGTGAGAAGGACGCCCACGGTGAGGACGCTCACGGTGAGAAGGACTCACATGGTGAGGACGCTCACGGTGAGAAGGACGCACACGGTGAGGACGCTCACGGTGAGAAGGTTCTATACACAGACGCCCACGGTGAGAAGGACGCCCACGGTGAGAAGGACGCCCACGGTGAGGACGCTCACGGTGAGAAGGACGCACACGGTGAGGACGCTCACGGTGAGAAGGCTCTATACACAGACGCCCACGGTGAGAAGGCATCACTGATCACAACGTATTGCCGAAATATGTAATCTAATTAGAATAATAAATTAATAACTCTTGAATACTGGGAACAAAAAAAATCGCATGAAATCTGTAGTCAGCTGTCAGTATTTGATGAATTAAGTGTGGTCTCGGTTAGCCCACTCTGCAGGCATACATTGCGTTACATGCTATTTTACCATGACGCAGATGTGCGAGGGAGTCGAATTCATATGTTTTATATCAAATAATTGTACCGCATTAAGTGGAAGGTATAAGGCAAAAACATCGAAGCTTGGCAGTGCCATTTACCCCGTTTCATACGCACAGTTTTTGTGCGGTATAAAATCCCGGAATTCGCCAGTTCCACTCTTCGTTCAAATATATAGCACGTCTTAGCGTATAACAAACGATCGATGGCATAATATGACAGATGGTACCAAATCACCTCACCCGGTACCAAATCCCATTTTCAGTCGCCTGTTATTATATTTCAAGCAACGTCGCCGGCAGTGGCTATCTAGAAACTTGACGAACATGTAATAATTCATCCTGGATTCACCTAAGACATTTACGTTAATATCCGAGGATAACATGATCTACCATATCTTGGATGTCTTACATGAAGTTATTTAATGGAATGCCCTTCGTGCAAGCAGTATGTTTATCCGCACTTGACCGAGGGGAGCAAATATTGCCCCCCCCCCTGATGCATTTTCGCAATAGCTAAAGAATCAACAGTGCTATTAAAGGGAATAGTGAACCTTTAACATTAGTTTTTAACTGATATAACCAGATTGTCGGTAGTACTGAGAAATCTACAAATCTGATTTTTTTCCCTTCCAAAACGTCTTAGTTGCTGAGTTTCAACGCAAAAACCGTTGGAGCTATTGTGAGCTATTTTAAAGGGACAAATCTTGTGACGTTTCGCATACGTCATCACTACTTCACTGTGATATTTCGCACTTCGTTTTCGCTATTTGAACCGACCGTCACCGAAACGTATCAACTTTGTCAATTTGGAACCAATTTCCAATTGAAAATTACCAATAGATGCTTCGTGACAAGACGGATTTGTTGATTGGTGGCTGGTCGGTGTTCATGTAATATATCGATTCAATTTTGACAAAGTTTGTTTTTTGTTTCTGTTGAATTGACGCTTAGCTCGAAATATTATTCGCTATAACTTTGTCAATTTTCATTGCAGGGGGGGGCGGATTCCGCCCCCCCCCCCCCCCCCTCATGTTTTTCGCAGATATCTCCAGAACGGCTGGGAGCAGGCACATGAAATTTTGGGACTTTTCATAGAATTGAATACCGCATTTGGAGTCAAAATTTTGAGTTCTTAACCTGAACAGAGGCGGTTCCAGGGTACAGTTTTGGGTGGGTTCGGAGGCGATATTTGGCGATAATACGGAAATGCGATCTTCACGGTTTCTTCGTAACTGCCTCAAGTATGAAGGAGTTACATCGGTTCACGGTGATTGCAACAAGTGAAAATTAGTTGATGTTAATGAAATATCATTAAAATTTCATGGCAGAGGCGGTTTCAGGGGCTTGAAAAGGGGGGGGGGGGGTTCCAGGAAGTATTCAATGCTTGGCGGGAAGCAAATAGAGCAATGTAAGGGGCATTTATAGTTATCAAGATGTAAAAGATAGCTTCTACTGCCATTATTTGCATAATTTATTACATATAGAGTTTCAGGGGCGTGTTCAGGCACATGAAAAGGGGGGTGACTGGCTTGGTGATGACGATATGCCAGCGATAACGGCGCAATGGACGGTTAGCTTATAATTATATATGCACATATGAGGCCAGGAAAGGGAATAAAGTCATTTTTTTTTGCAGAGGCGTGCTCAGGAATGGAAGAAAGGGGGTCATATTATTGCAAGGAAACTAAGAGACATGGGCGTACAATGACATAACATACTGTAGTTTTCGGATGAAACACGCACCACAGGCTACTCTACGAACAATTATAAGATAATAGGCGAGTCCAGGTAGGGTAAAAGGGGGGTAAGCAATGTTAATTGAAGTTGTAAGTGAAATAGTCACTGTTGACTAGTTAGTATCATAATAGCGGATAATATACTTATCAAAAGGTATTGAGCCGCCCCAGTTTGGACCCTGGATACGCCTATTATGAAGTACAACATGCAAAAAGGAACTATCTACGATCAGTAACATATTTATAGTGCTGGGTAGCAACTTGTCTGCGGTTAATATTTTTTCCAATTTTACCCCCCTTTTTCACTAACCTGGTACCGCCTATGACAAAAAATATGATTTTTAACTGTTTTGCCTAATGTCACAATCACATACCATTTCATTTCTTTAAAAAACACATCAAAAAATGGTTTTATTACACATTTACTTCACTCACACCCCATATTGAATGACCTGCACACGCCTATGATTTTTGAATTTTCAAACGCCACTGTCATATATCAATTTACAATTCAATCTCTATCGATTCGTATTAATTGTGTTAAAATCGGTCGATAAACATGAAAGCTATGTTGGATCAAAAATACCACTAAAATTTGTGGTTTTTGCCCCCCTGTTGCCCCCCTATCAAAAATTTAGATTTTTTATTATTTAGAAATGTAGATCGTGTTGATGGAACCAAACGCCGTTTCATTTGTGAAAATCGGGAGGGGTAGATCTCGAGATCTCCGGGGGGGCGGAATCCGCCCCCCCCCCCTGTTACAAATAGGGGTAGCCAGGAGCCTGTTACAAATAGGGTTAAACATATAAAATAGCGCATAAAACATGTGTTGCACGACTTTCGAAAATCTTCTGCTCATAGTGACCTTTTGTGACCCGATCTTGACCTTGACCTTTGCCAACAATCTCACTTTAGCTCATACGGAATGTGTATTATACCTTTGGGAGCACTTTGGTTGATAATGGTCGCAATCAAAGGATTTCGATGGAAAGTATGGCCCATAAACTTAAATGCCTCGATTTTACCTTTGACCTGTCCTTGACTTGATATGTGACCTCAATTATAAAATGTCGAGTATGCTTTAGATGCGTCTCATTGAGAGCTTTCGAATGCTGACTTGGGTAAAATGCTCGGTCAACTACGAAACAAAATGCCAGCATGTCAGCGCTCACTTGAATCTATTTTTGTGTTTGTGATGACCTTGACTGGCCCCCCGTCCTGTCCACGTGCGGCCAGTGCGTTCGCTCCCTGGCCAGCCGGCTCGGCCGAGCCGCCGCTCTGGCAGTTAGACTGTGCCGCATGAC
>JAXIVJ010010471.1:0-7500 GCA_036785665.1 Chirona hameri
AAACCAATAGCACTATCAACGTGAAACTGCAAGTACCCTTCCTCTAAATCACGTGGGAAATTCTCACAAAATCAAAATTTTCAAGATATTCAGAAATGGAATATATATTAGAGAACCAAGTATTGACGATGCACAAACCAAATTTTAAAGCAATATATTTATTTTTGACTAACTTATGACTCTCTAACTACGAGTAACTCATGACGTCATATTTTGAATTGTGTTTTGGCTTTTAGTGACCAGATATAAAACAATAAATGAGTTGTAGAGACTTCGTATGACAAGACATGACGAGCAATCGGTTATTTTATAATTTGCCATTGTGTGCTGCGAATCGAATGGTGCTTGTGGTATAGCCGCACGGCATCCAATCCATAGGAACAATATAATATAATAATAATAACACAGTGGCGGATCCCAGGATTTTCTAAGGCAGGGGGCTTCAGGCCCGAGGGCGTCTTCAGGCCCGAGGACGTCTAACGGGTCAAATATGCCTCTTCCTTAACCCGCGACCCCCGGGGAGGGGCAGAATCTGCCCCTCCCGGATTTTCTCAATATCTTGAAAACTATGATAGATATTGACGTGGAAACGTTCCGTACTTTATATTGCATCCATTTTACGTCTTCTCTCAACATGTCTGTTGGGCAAACTACAGAGGCGATCAAAAATAGATAAATAAATTTTTAGATTTTGTTATGCCCAGGTTTGGGCATACATGCAGTATCAAACTGTGAGGCCTATGTCATTAGGTCAATTCGGAGCAACATACGCATACTCGGAGGTTAAACAGTGTTGGAGAACATGTGGTCCATCAATATATCGGAATAATAAATGTGACCATATTCGGCGATTGCCCTTATTCCACTGTAAATGACGATCTAAATATTGATTCCGCTACGCAACGACCACAGCGTGAAATACATTTTTAGATCGGTCGTCAGCCGGACTAATCCAATTTTAGATCGTGAAGTCAGGTGGCGAATCAAATAAGATCGCTGAGGCTGCTGCGAGTGCCGAAATTGAGATCGCCGACCCCAACTTTGGCCATATCTGCAAAGTAGGGATCTGATTATACAAGTACAAGACAATATGATGGCAGATTCGTGCAGTTTCAACAGAAAAAGAAATCCAGGGGTGATGGCCATTTTTTTAGGGGTGATGTGGTGTTTGAAGGTGTGAATGTCAGGAGAACAATCAAATTTAGATCAAACAAACAATTTTTAGATCGGATCTCCTTATAAGGGCCCCTCTGCCCCATTTTGATGACGGCACGACCTAATTTTGGATCGATTATTTTTTAGATCGCTCCCCGTAGTTTGCTCAACTGATGTTATCAAATTAGTGAAGTAGCTTGGGAGATAATGACGTTTTAGTGACGTTAGGTCATGCCATTTTTGGTGGAAAAACGACAAATGTTTGAAAAACCGTAGAAAATGGAATTGTGAAGCAAATAGAAAAAAGTAAAATGAAAGAAAATTGCATTTTCTTCTAAAGGCTATCTCGGATTTGCATTTCTGGTTAGTTTTTGACCACCCCCAAACAAACCTTATTTGTTTATGAAAAATCCCACAAAATCTAAATTATCGAAGATATAAAAAACGGAATATATATTGGATAACCAAGTATGCACTATACCCACACCAATTTAAAGTAAATCTTTATTTTTGACTGACTTATGGCTCCCAAGTATGATTAACTCATGACGATTTTTGTTGAAATTGCATTTTATAACTTTTAATTACAGATATAGGCAAATAAATGTCACTACTGTATTTATTACACAACACTGATCTAAAAACATGACTTTTTATTTATATTATTCAATTTCAAATTTTGACCTTAAGCAACCTGAACCTTGACCTAAACTTCGCATAAAGCCCAATATATGAGGTCAGGGTGTAAAATTGGCTACTACTATCAAATTATACGTGTAAAATAACCATAAAACATGTGTCGCATGACTTTCGTAGACCTTTTGCCAATAGCTATATTTTCTGGCCTGCCCTTGACGGCTTGACCTTTGCTTACAATATCAATTCCCCTTATACGGAACTAGAGGATTTCGCCCAGGGGGGGGGGGCAAATGGGATCAGAAGGGCCCTCGTAGTCAAGGGGAGCCTACATCATTATAACAGAACAGTACGTTGTATGTTGTAAAACAACGAAAAATATTTTTTTCGACAGCGAAAACAGGTTTTTTTTTTCATTTTTGGGAGTGAAAAGCACAAATTTCGAAATCGGAGTCATTTTTAACATTTTGTAATTTCCTTTTTCAACATTTTGTATTTGCAATTTACGTCAAAACTCGAATTTCTATGATTGTTCAATCATGTATTGTTTTGCCACCAAAATTACATGACATGACGTGATTCAAACGTCATTATCTCCCAAAATAATGCACCATTTTACTTGAAATGTTGTGATAAGACGTGAAATTGATGCAGCATAAGGTACTGAAGGATTGACGTCGATATCTATCATTGTTTTTGAGTTATTGAGAAAATCCGGGAGGGGGGGGGGCTGATTCTGCCACCTCCAGCGGGCGCGGGTTAATGCCAATATTATCCTGATCTTCTTCAATTCGGATTCAGGAAACAGCACAGTTCGTACATGCCGATTGTTCAAATGTACGATGAAGTTACAAATCTCTCCAGAATAACGAAATAACATGCTCCACCTTGATTTACAGAAAGCTTTGATACAGTTTGGCTTGGCAATTATCTTGTAAAAAATGCACCGCATTGTGATATGAGGGATTTCTACAACACGATAGAGTCATATATTAATAAGAGGGCATAAAATGGCAATAGATGAGGTTGCATCTAAGAAACAAATGATGAAAATTGGCGTCCCACAGGGTTCAATTGTAGGTCCTCTTTTATTTATTCTCTATATTAATGCCATCAGCAATACAACAGAAATAGGTACCTTTTACTTATTTTCTGATGATATACGGAACTTTATATTCAAGCTAGAAATGTTGAAGAGCTGCAAATAAAGATGAATGCATTAATTCCAAAATAACGAGTTGTTCCATGTAAATATATTATCACTAAATGCATCAAAGACAAATTACCAAATCTATTCAAGATCATTGACGTGACAAGATCTTGACATAGTATTAAATGATACACCAATCACGAGACCCATGCATTACATACTTAGGAGTTCTTGTAGATGAAAATCGTAAATGGAATAGTCATATATTTATAGTGTAATATGTGTGATAAGCCGTAATATATAGGAGTTATCGGAATATCCAAGCTTTATTTATCCTCACAGCAACTTCTATTGCAGTACAATGCATTAATTCGCCCCATCTAAATTATTGTGCAGTGATCTGGATTCTGGGGTAGGAATTATGACACTAACATTAAAAAGCCTTCGATAGTGCGGAAACGAGCGATTTGTCCGGCCCTGTAGCTCAGTGGGAGAGCGCTGGGCTTCTGACCTTTCCTGGTAGTGGCAGCCCGAGTCCGAGGCAAAGTCAAAACCTACATTACCAAAGCCTTGTACTCCTCTCAGACGTTACTAGCATACACTGCAAAACAATGAGAACTTTCACTGGTCTTCCTTCGAGCGTCTCATCGGCGCTCGACCGGCAGACCACCTACCTCTACCACCACAGGACCCTCTAAAGGCCAGCAGAGAGTTCTCTACAGATCAGCAGGGTCCTCTAAAGGCCCGGCCAGGGCCCTCTAAAGGCCGGTAGAGGGCCCTCTACAGGTCGGCAGGGCCCTCTAAATGCCGGAAGAGGCCCTCTACAGATCTGGCAAGGCGATCTACAGATCGGCAGGGCCCTCTAAAGACCGGCAGAGGGCCCTCTACAGATCAACAGGGCGCTCTACAGATTGACAGGACCCTATAAAAGGCCGACAGAGGGCCCTCCACAACCGGAAGGTCCCATCTAAATGCCGACCGGGGGCCCTCTGCAGATCGGCAGGCCCTCTACATGCCGGAAGGGCCCTCTAAAGGCGGGAAGAGATCGGCAGGGCCCTCTAAAGGCCAGCAGAGGGCCCTCTACAGATTGGTTGGGACACTCTACAGATCGACAGGGCCTCTAAAGCCTGGAAGAGGGTCCTCTACAGGTCGGCAGGGCCCTCTAAAGACCGGCAGACGGCCCTCTCCAGATCGCAAGGGCCCTCTCCAGATCGGCAGGGCCCTATACAGGGCTGACAGAGGGCCCTCTACAACCGGAAGGGGCCATCTTGATGCCGACAGGGGCCCTCTACAGATCGGTAGGTGCCCTTTAAAAGCTGGTAGAGGGCCCTATCCACACTGGCTGGGCCCCTTTCTACGTATTTACATATACATGTCTTTAACAGACAAGCAAGTGCTGTTATTTATTTGTGTTACTATTTTTTTTCTCTCGGTTCGTGGGTGTTCTTTATGCGACGTAAGGCGTTTTGCGGACGCCTGACACCATCAAAAACACTGGGGTCTTCGTGGCCCAGGGGACCCTCGCTCGGTCGCCAGAGGGGCCCCCTGGCCTTCAGGGGGGCCATTGCCACCTTGCTCCTCCCCCTGCCTAAGCCTTGTGCGAAGATGTATTATGCCTCATAGAGCACTTTGTGCCATAATAGTCGAAATATAAGAATTTAAATGGAAAGTATAGCAAATCAACCCAAATATCTCGATTTTGACATATCACCTGACCGTGACCTGACGGCTGACATGTGACCTTATTTGAACATTTCACGTATGTTTTCGTTGGACGTGTGACTCATTGAGAGCTTTCGATTGCTTCCTTGCGAGTCTCGCTGCGGTTATCGATCGCAAGATAACAAGGTGGCAGTGTATGCCCCCCCCCCCCGTTCGGCTGAAAACCCCAGCGGGGCGCGGGACGCTTTTGAAAGTGTTCTGGCATGATCGAAGGTCCGACTGCGGATCTACGTATACGTAGGTTCACATGATTCACAAGATTTACATGATTTTTTTGTATTCTCCGGGCTAACTACATGTAGCCCGGAGAGCAAACACAAATATATTGTCGCAACATCGGAAACTAAGTTGCATACGTGGATAAACAAGTAAAAAAAATCTTGTGTTACGACAGTTGAGTCGTTTTTATTGGGTCGCGCCAATCCAAGGGGATTATAAAACGTTTTCAGCGTTGGTCACCGATTTTTACGACATTTGGTCTCAATATCAAATCGAACCCCCTGTTTCCCAGAATCAGGTCCATTTTAACCTTACAGGTCTCCTTCAAGGTCAATTAAATGGCAAAGGACGGGGGACGCTGTAGCGCCCAAAGTTTGCGTCGATTGCAACACAAATGGTCTAAAACGATGTCCCGTGCCCATTTCCAGGATTACAAGTATTCTTAGAGTAAATATGTTGCCCCGTGACCTCAACGTCAAAGGACGGGAACGCTGTAGCGCCCAACTTTTGGGCGCTAACTTGAAGGTCACGGGGCACAACTCTGCACATTCTTGTCATCTTGGAACTGGCACAAGGAATCGTTTGAGACCAATTTGTCGCGATCGGACGGTAACTTTGGGCGCTACAGCGTTCCCCGTCTTTTGACCTTGAATTTGATCTTGAAGGAAACCAGTAAGTTCAAAATGGACCTGATTTTTTAAAGCAGGAGGTTCGTTTTGACCGTTAGGCCTTAGGACCAAATCGCGTAAAAAATCGGTAACAGACGCTGAAAACGTTTCTGTGGAGCTGTGGACCATCATGGACATTTGACATTCATCAAGCTATTTTTAGGCGCCCCGAGTGTGAAAGCTACAATATGTCACCACCTCCAACGCCTCGCCAGGCATATTAAAAAAGTGTCACGGTTATTTCATGGGGGTCCAGGCCCCTTCGTAGGCGCCATCCAGTGCGCTATCGGGAGTGGGGGGGGGGGGGGGGGGCAAAAGCGTGTTATGGTTCGAAGGTCACGGGTGCCCGGTCGCCGTCGGAGGGAAGCTGAAGGCGTCAGGGTGCCATCATTCTGAGTGCGCGGGACACTTCATCGTTTTTGGCCAGCAAGGTGCCATTCGGGGGCGGATATGATACCTTCGAGGGTGGCAAGACGTCTTTCCAACTCCGAAGGCGGCATAATGCACTCTGAGGGCGGCAAAATGTCTCCGAGGGCGGCAAAATGTTTCCGAGGGCGGCAAATGTTTTCCGAGGGGCGACATGATGCTTTCCGAGGGCGGCATAATGCGTTCTGCGGGCGGCAAGATGCCTTTCGAGGGCGGCAATATGTCTCCGAAGGCGGCATGATGCCTTCCAAGAGCAGCATAATGCGCTTGAGAGCGAGGGCTGCATATTGCACTCTGAGGGCGGCATAATGAGTTCTGAGGGCTGGTAAGATGCCTTCCGAGGGCCACAAGACATCTTCCGAGGTCAACATAATGCACTTCGAAGGCGGCAAAATGTCTTCCGAGGGCGGCAAGTTGTTTTCCGAGGCGGCATGATGCTTTCCGAGGGCGGCATAATGCTCTCTGGACTCTGAGGAGGGTATGATGGCTCCCGAGGGCGGCATATGCGATCTGAGGGCGGCAACATGCCTTCCGAGGGCGGCGAGATGTCTTCCCAGGGTCGGCATGATGCCTTCTCAAGAGCTGCATAATGTGCTCTGAGGGCGGCAGGATGCCTTCCGAGGGCGGCATATTGCGCTCTGAGGGCGGCATAATGTGCTCTGAGGGCTGCAAGATGCCTTCAGAGGCGAAAAGACATCTCCGAGTGCGGCATAATGCACTCCGATGGCGGCAAAATGTATTCCGAGGGCGACACGATGTTTTCCGAGGGCGACACGTTGTTTCCGAGGGCGGCATGATCTTCCGAGGGCGGCATGATGCCTTCGCGAGGGCGGTATAATGTCTTCCGAGGGCAGCGATGTACCTTCTGAGGGCGGCATAATGCGTTGTGAGGGCGGCAAGCTGTCTTTCTGAGGGTGCCAGGGTGCCTTTCAAGAGGGCTAAGATGCTGTCGGTAAACACAAGGGGCGTCCTGGCGGCTCCCGAGAACGCTACGGCGCCTTCGGCCCCGGCAAATCCTTTGCAAGAACGGCCGTCGCGGCGCCTTCGCGCCGCGGTGCCCGAGGCGCCGTTTTCTAAGGCAGGGGGTTCAGCCTCTACGGCCCCCCTGAATCCGCCACTGTAATAATATATGAACAGTGGCGGCAAATGTGATGGTACTTCACTTAATGACGCACTCTATTGTGACCTGAGTTGATGACGCACTCTATTGTGACCTGAGTTGATGGACGCACTCTATTGTGACCTGAGTTGATGACGCACTCTATTGTGACCTGAGTTGATGACGCACTCTATTGTGTTCTGAGTTGATCAGCATTTTTTGAAAGATCAATATCATTCTGCCTCAGCCAGTGTCGATGTTATAATCCAGTTCATATTCACAATTCCCGAGATTCCTCTTGGGACACAATGATTGACACAGCTAGTAAATACACAGCCTTATCAGTTAAACGGTGTGACAGTGGGTGAGTGCGACCCTCCTGGACGGACCTCCTACTGGACGAGTGGCGCACCCGGCCACCCACG
>JAXIVJ010010471.1:12500-47065 GCA_036785665.1 Chirona hameri
CCTATTTTTTTGATAGAGGGGCAACAGGGGGGGGGGGGGCAAGAACTACACATTTTAGTGAAATTTGTGATCCAACACAGCTGTCATGTTAATCAACTGATTTTAACGCAACCAATGGGGATCGATAGATATTGAATTGAAGATTGATATATGGTGGTGACTTAAAAATTCAAAAAATCATAGGCGTGTGCAGGTCACTCAATATGGGGTGAAGTAAATGGGTAACAAAACAATTTGTTTATGTTTTTTAATAAAACAAATGGTGTGTTATTGTGACATTAGACAAAAGAGTTCTAAAACATATTTTTGACATAGGTGGTACCAGGTTATTGAAAAAGGGAGGTAAAATAGAAAAATAATTTTAACCGCAGGCAAGTTGCTACCCAGCACTATAAATTAGTTACTGATCGTAGATAGTTCCTTTTTGCATGTTGTACTTATAGGCTTATCCAGGATCCAAACTGAGGAAGCGCAAAACCTATTGATAGCTATATTATCCGCTATTAGGATACTAACTAGTCAACAGTGACTATTTCACTTACAACTTCAATTCACATTGCTTACCCCCCCCCCCCCCCCCACCCATTTTACCCTACCTGGACTCGCCTATTATCTTATAATCATCCGAAAACTGCAGTATGCTATGTCGTTGTAGGCCCATGCATCTTAGTTTCCTTGCAATAATATGATCCCCTTTCTTCCATTCCTGAGCGCGTCTGCAAAAAAAAATACTTAATTCCCTATCCTGGCATCATATGTACATATACCATTATAAACTAACCGTCTATTGCGCCGTAATCGCTAGCATATCGTCATCACCATGCCAGTCACTCCCCTTTTCATGTACCTGAACACGCCCCTGCAACTTTATATGTAATAAATTATGCAAATAATGGAAGGCAAAGCTATCTGTTACATATTGATAGCTATAAATACCCCTTATATCGCTCTATTAGCTTCCCGCCTAGCATTGAATGCTTCCTGAAAACCTCACCTTTTCAAGCAACTCAAACTGCCTCAGACATGCAATTGGTATGATATTTCATTAACACCAACTCATTTTCACTTGTTTTAATCACCGTAAACTGATGTAACTCCTTCATACTTGAGGCAGATAGGAAGAACCCGTGAATATCACATGTCCGTACTATTGCCAAATGTCGCCGCAGTACCCTCCCAAAATCGTGCCCTGGCACCGCCTTTGTTCAGGTAAGGAATTCAAAATTTTGACTCCATATGTGGAATTATATTTTGGGAAAAGTCCCAAAATAGCATGGGCCTGCTCCCAGCCGTTCTGGTGATATCTTCGGAAAATATTAGGAGGGGCGGAATCCCCCCCCCCCCCTGTTACAAATAGGGTTAAGGAGGAGGCTAGTTTTTAGGGAGACATAAGTCAGTCAAAAATATAGATATTGCTTTGATTTGTTTGGGGGCATCGTCCGTACTTGGTTCTCCAATACGTCTTCCGGTTTTTGAATATATTTGCAAATTTTGATTTTATGGAAATTGTTTCCCAAAAAATAATTTATTTCATCCCAAAATCAAAATTTGCAAATATATTAAAAAACCGGAAGATATATTGGAGAACCAAGTATGGACGATGCCCCCCCCCCCGAACAAATTCCGAACAAATGATCGCAGCGAGACGCGCAAGGCGGCAAACGAAAGTTCTCAATGAGACGAATCTAAACCATGCTAAAGAATGTCAAAGTCAGGCAAATGTCAGGTCACGGTCAGGTCAAAGGTCAAAATCGGCGTATTTGAGTTTATGGGCCATACTTGCCATCCAAAGCCTTCGATTGCGACCAGTTTCACCCAAAGTGCTGCCAAAGGTATGATACATATCTCTCGCATGAGCGCAAGTGAGATTGTTGGCCAAGGTCAAGGTCAAGGTCAGGTCACAAAAGGTCACTATGCTCAAAATATCTACGAAAGTCATGGAACACATGTTTTATGAGTTATTTTCAACGTATAATTCGATAGTGATAGTCATTTTACCACCTGACTTCATTTACGTGAAATAAATGTCAATTTCAGGTCAAGTTCAGGTTACCGAAGGTCAAAATGTTTAATTGATAAATATAAACTAAAAAGGCATGAAGCTAGACCAGTTTTGTCTCGGAAATACAGTGGTGGCATTTCTTTGTCTGTATCTAATCAATAAAAGCCAAAAAACGAAATTAAAACATATGACGTCATGAGTTACCTATACTTTAGATGTCATAAGTCAGTCAAAAATGGAGATATCAGTTTGCAATTTGGTATGGTAGTTGCCTAGGTATGGTTCTATGACATATCTCCCGTTTTTTAATATTTTAGATTTTTTTTTTATTTTGTGATCATTTCCCCCCAAAAAACGTGTTTTTAGTTTTTTTTGGGTCAAACACTACAATTTCTACAAATCAGAGATAGCCAGTTTGTAGCCGTTGCAATTGTCTATCTTTTGGAGTTTTTCGATTGCATTTTGCTTCAAATGTGGCATTTGTACGGCCTCGCAAAATCTAGCTGATTTTGGTGTAAAACTCGTGTGTAGTGACGTCACTAAATTCGGTATAACTCGAGACAAAAATCGACGAATTCGAAAATCGAATTTATTCATTTTTGCACACAAGACGTAACAATGATGTATAAGAAGGTACCCGAAGTTTCACGTTGATAGCGCTATTAGTTTTTCAGCTATTGCGAAAATTCATCAGGAGGGGCGTTAAACGCTCCCCCCTCCAGTCAATGGCGGGTTAACTTGGTTGTTATTTCCAAACACGCCTTCACTTCAGCACTATGTCGAACATCTAGAGACTAGAGACACCTATGCGGCAGTTGGCGTGACGTCCTGGGTCTAAAAGAATGGAAATATGATTGGGGCGCCGGCACGCGGAGAGCCTTTCCATTGACTAACAGGAATGACGTAACAGATCCAAAGAGAACTGCCCAGGAAGCTTGCTTTGAGTAGCACTGGCGCGTCGCGGCATAAGTGGCGCATTTAGTGACATTGGGAAGTGTGTTTAGGTTATTTTTTTCCGAATGTTTTGAATGGATGGATTTCCGAAGTCAGGACCCGCGCTAAGCAGAGCTTGTTGCGCAGGCCCTGACCCCACCACCCGATGGCGCAATTCCTGGCAGCTGGCAGAATTTAGAGGCGAAAGTTTTACGTGTCCGACATACCTGGAAGTGGACACGGTCCGCCCCGCCCTCTGACGTCAACTGACCTTAAACGCGACCGCTGTCACCGGACGCAGGTCATCCCAGTCAGGGGCAAATAGCGAGCGCCGAAGCGACTCGAACCCGGGCTGCCACTACCGGGTGAGGTCAAGAGCCCAGCGCTCTACCGACTGAGCTACAGGGCGGTTCTTTGGTTAAATACAGAACTGTATTTTGGTGTGTTATATTTTCATATAAGTTAAGAAGCAACAATGAATGTTCATAGGAATATGGAAAATGCAATTTCACAAGTCCCACCTCAGAGAATAGATGGCAATGCATGTTGTTACTCATACCTGTTGGCAGTTGGACACTTGCACTGCTATGAAACAAGGTTGGGACGTTGAAAGCACACATAGGCCAAACACCAGGAAGTTCAAGTAAGGATAATTTGTTTATCTTCGGTGTACCTATGTGTCACTGGCGTGCACCAGAGCGAGTTCACATCCTTGTGTAGAACTGACAAGTATTGTTTTGTTAGCATTTTATCAACTTCAGCCGTGTTCATGGTGTTCACTGTCTTCCATACATTATATTTCTTTCTTTTTATAGACACGTGGTAGTGAAAACTGAGAATCATTTCACACCAATCAATGCATTGCCTAAGATGCCTGTGTGTGGGTAATAAGTAGGTATATATACTAACTAAGGAACATGACATACACTAAGAAAAATACAAACACCCTCAGAGAGTTTTATAGAGTGTCAACACCCTTTAAGATGCTCTTCATAGGGTCAGCTAACTCCGATGGGGGAGTTTTCTTGTGACGATGACTCTTTCAAGATAGTATTTTCCACCGCGTCATGTTCAAAGGGGGAGTCATAGGGGTGTCACAATTTTTACTCTTAAAAGAGTGTTTTCTTTTGGGGGATCAAAACCCTTCAGAACTCCCAAGTTCATCAAACCATTTAAAGGAGTTTTCGAACACCTGATGACTCTTTAAAGGGAATGTTTCACCTTTGTATTGATTTTGAACTGAGATAACCATTATCTTTGGCCGTTATTGAAATGTTTAAAACACTAAGGTCATTTTCCCCAAAACTTAGCCGTTTTTAAGCAATTCAATTTATAGTTTGCAAAATGGGGTCTAGGCTAGTCCCGCCGCTGATTGGCTGACAGCGACTTTTTCAGCCAATCCCACTTTCTCGGCCAATCAGCGGCGGTCTATAGTCCGCCCCTGTAGCTCAGTTGGGAGAGCGCCGGGCTTCTGACCTCACCCGGTAGTGGCAGCCCGGGTTCGAGTCGCTTCGGCGCTCGCTATTTCCCCTGACTGGGATGGCCTGTGGCCGGTGGCAGCGGTCACACTCAAGGTCAGGTGACATCAGAGGGCGGGGCGGACCGTGTCCAGGTATGTCGGGCACGTAAAACTTTCGCTTCTAAATTCTGCCGAACGCCAGGAATTGCTTGATCGGGTGGTGGGGTCAGGGCCTGCGCAACAAGCTATGCTTGTTGACCTCGGAAATCCATCCATTCAAAAACATTCGGACTATTTTTTTTAAACTCAATAATGACGTCATCGTCCCAAATTTTAAAACTTAATTTGTATAGAGTTAAGTGACTTTTCGAGAAAGAAAAAATATTACAATCGTTCTCAGCAGCACTAGCTTCATATAATCGACTACAACCAGCGTAAATTTGACAACTTTCAGAAAGGTGAAACATTCCCTTTAAAGGGTGTAACTCACCGCATCTTTTCAATCGAGGGTGTCATCTAGTATAAAGTCATAAAGTTGTCATCAAGATATATTCCATAAATGTAATAAAGATATATATAAAAAATATATATATAAATATATATAAAAGGTGAATATATAAAAAAAAGATATATAAAAGGTTTCATAAAGATATAGTCCGAAAAAGGGACTGATTTTGCAAAGTGTCAACACCCCGTCAAATTCCTTCTTAAAGAGTCACTTAACCCTCGCATAATTACTGAGAAAAATAAAAACACTCTCAGAAGGTTTTGTGGAGTGTCAACACTCTTTAAAACACTCTGCATAGAGTTAATTGAGTGCGATAAGGGGAGAGCGTGAAAAACGTCATTTTACCTTTTTTAATTGCCTTTTGATTCATGTTTTTTAAAAAATAATCCTCATCTAATTCTGCATTTAAAAAAGATATGGCAAAATTATTTTTGACATCTTCAATTTTTCTTCTAAATTTGCATTTTGCTTACATTTGCGTTGAATAGAAGAGGTCAAGGTGATTCTAGAGATACCTATGTATTGTTAATGTATTTTGTGCAAAATTCCGAAATTGTCCAAATATATTCTTTGGATTTTACATTTTTAATTTCAATTATTTTTGTTTCTAATTTATTAAAGGGATATTGTCACCTCCGGATGATTTCTAAAAAGCAACTTAAATGAATGGTGAGGATCAACAATCGTGTATGCTCAAGCTCAAACTTGCTCCTGCAGCACCTTCCACCAGCCAAGGGCGCCGCCACCTTCCAAAAGTTGGGGGGGGGGGGGACGGAGGCATTCTGAAGTCGATTCTTTCCATGCAACGCCCATAGGCGTAATGCTAAAATCAGAAAAAGTTGGGGGGGGGGGGGGGGGACATCCCCATGTGGCGGAGCCCCTGCCTAAAGCAGGGTATCGGCATTTTTTTTCTGACTCCAAAACCTTGGTGCCAGCTGTGCTCAGTACTAGATTCATGATGGCCGCTCTCATCCAGTTTGACTGTGAAATTGGCGCCCGCCCAAAGCCGAAGCGTCCGAATTCGCCAAGACTTGACCTTGAAAAGCCTTTCTGTGTTATAAGGCATTGGTCACAAATCTCCTACGGCCCCAAAGTCGAGCCATAGCCATTCTTGCTGTTTTATTCATGTTTTATTATGAAAGAGGCTATGGTTGTTGAAAATATAAGTAACTGTATACGCATTTTGATTTAACCCTCGCCTGACAGCCCCCCCCCCCCTGAGGTTTTTATTGGATAACTTTTTACACATGCGGCGCATCTTGCTGACATCTTCGATAGCTGAGTGTACAATAATTATACGTATGCTGTAAAACTTTAATTGAAATTTGTTGTGTAGTTTAGGAGATAATCATGTTTTGATGACGTCATGTTGGTAAAAAAGAGAGAAATATTTGAAAAATCGTAGAAAATAGAGTTTTAAAGCAAATTGCAAACACAATTCACCAAAGATACAAAATGGCATTCTCTTTAAAATGGCAATCTCGGATTTTCACAATCTTGGGTTTTTGACTCCTAAAATAAACAAAACGGATTTTTTATTGGAAAAATCACCACAAAATCACAATTTTCAAAGATGTTAGAAAAACCGGAATATATGTGAGAGAACTGAGTATGGACAATACCCATACCAAATTTCATTCCTTTTTGACTGAGTGATGGCTCCCTAAGTGTAAGAAACTGATGACGTCATTTAAGAAAAACATTTTTTTAATACTTTTTTGACAAGATACGAGCAAATAATTACCTTTTCTGTATTTCTGAGCTAAAACTGGTCCAGGAATATGCCTTTTTATTTACATTTATCAATTTCTAATTTTGAGGTTTTCTGAAGAGCAAAATCGCTGTTCTGGACGTGGTAAATCCGAGGTCATTCACTTGACCTGGAATATCACCCGTTGACCTGAAACCTAACAATCGCATACTGTTAGATTCCTCTCATGACAGGCAACATGCTGGTTCTTACCGCATTGCTCTAAGTTGCTTGGTTTAGAAGTTAACAGGTGGCCTGTCAGCCCCCCCCCCCCTAGGGCGAAGGTGAAAAAGCTCCCGTATGGCGAGGGTTAAAAGTGCACTGACGGAATAGTGATGTTGAGTTTGCAATATTCAAAAGCAAATCATAGTCCGCAAATAAGTGATTCCAAATAGTGATGAGGCAACTCCAATTTTACGAATGTGTGCCAATCATGAGTGGTGCATTTACAAAAAAAAATATATAATGGGGGGAGTTTCGGGAACCAAATTTTGCAGGTGAAATCGGACACGCTTAATCTACCGATACCCACCAGAAAAATCCATATTAGCCTGTGAGGTGGCAATATCCCTTTTAAAGTTAGTGCTGATACTCAATGGCAAAAATCTGATTAAAAAATCCTTATACTTTGTTATATATTCCAAGAACTCGCAGTATTCATTTTTTGAAAAATGAAACAAAAACATCGAACAGATTGTATCTCCATGCGCTACACGTTGGACATTTTTTTTTGGTAAACAAATACCCAAAACAAAACAAAAAATATCAAATCTTATTTTATTGGTTGAATTAGCGTCTGGGCGAAAATGGTGCGAACTACTAATTGATGGATCATTTAATTTGCTACAAATCCTTTTTTTCAGATTTGGAAAATATTGATCTTTAACCAAAAAATAGGGGTTTACTTCATCAAGTACATTTCAGGCTGTTGTTTGTGGTGTTTCACAGCAGATAGCACTGTCACAGCAGGTGTTGGAAATTGTGCAATATATCAACATTGTTGAAATGCATGCAACTTATGGATTGTTTTTGGGCTGTTTTCAATCGTCCCGAGCAGCGAATGGATGGATGAATTGGATGAATTTGTGTAACGGTGTAACTGTGTTTAGCGCCCAAACTACATGCGCTAAACGGAGCAGAGTATAGGGAAAAATTATTCTGAGCCAAGTTATCTGGTTCCAAATGATCACTTGGATTATCTCCCGTTAGCTTGGGGGATGTAGCCATGTTCGCAGCCTTTAATGTGGATCAAGCTGGAACTCGCAAGTGCAAACCGTCCCGGTTGTTTACGGGGAATGTTTTTGCAGACTCATGAAAGAGTGTCACAAAGAGTGTTAATATAACTTATATAATATATAAGTTATATTAAGTCAGGGGTTTTCCGGAGGAGTTGGACGTGTTTCGTAGTGCTCCGCTTTTGTGTAATTTTATGGTTGAGATATTGATAAGGCTATATAATTTTAGCATCGTTTGAAAGTGCGAATAACGGAGTATATGTTAGTGTAAAAATATTGTGGTTAAAACTGGGTTTGAATTGTTTTTTCGGTGCCTAAAAATATCAAAACTTTAGTATTTTTTAAACTTGGCTAAGTTTCGAAGTCCTGTTAAATTCGGGAACGGCGCTCGATTTTTCAATGCGAATCGCGTGAAGGTTTTTTGGCGGAACCTTGAATAACAGAGCTTCGGTTGTTTATCATGAACCACCAATAAGCCGGAGAGCGGAGACAGCTTGTGGATTTTGCAATGGAAGATATCGAGACGGTGCCTAAAACCCTGGCGACAAGCGCTGTGGTGAACGGAGCCGAGGGGGGGATTGCCGTCACTGAATCGGCAGTTGTTGAATCTGCTGATTCTGTTGTGGTTGCCAGTGGAGTGGATGGTTCGAGCACGGTAGCTGGCGGTGTGGCAGTGACTGACTCAGCTACAGTTCCAACTGGCGCAGAGAGTACTTTGGAGCACCTGGTTGCTACTACACTAACATCGGCTGCGAAACTAACGCAAATCTTAGCGAATTCCGAGCAGCTGTTCGGGGGTCGCTACGGTGCGGTCTCGGTGTGCGAGACGCTGGCCACGCTGGACCTCCGCAGCCTGCGCGAGCAGCTCCACAGCGCGCTGCCGGCAGCCATTCCCTCTGTTGGCGGACGTCCGCTGGCCAGAAGGAATGCGGGCAGCTCGGCGCGGCTGGCAGAAGATTGCTGGGCACTGGGGAGCTCAATAGCCCAAGGCGTTCTGACCCACCGCGCCGCCACGGCTACACTGCGACCTGTCGACCGAGCTCCCCTGGCTCCAGTCTCGCTCCCTTACATGGACATTGCAGCAGTGACAACTAACTTCGAGGCGATGATAGCTGCGCAGCTCAGACTTGAGAGGTCTGTGTCAAATCTACATGACCGCAGCGCTGCACAGGCGGTGCATATTCAAGACCTACAGCAACTGCATGGCGTAGTTGCTGATCTCTACATGGCGAATGCTGACCTTAACACTCGGATAGCTCATCTGGAGGCGCAGATGTCCGAGCTGCTGGCCTCGCAGTCGCCTGCCAGACCCACTGAGAGAGCCAACGAGATAGGGCAGCAGCCAGGGGCGCAGCCAGACCTTCAGAAAGGGGGGGGGGGGCAAGCCCCTGGGAGAGGCCCCTCACCCCAAACAAATACCCCTGGATATGAAAAACTCTACGGATTTCGGCCACTTTATTTTGTGAGGCCCCCTTTTTAACAATTTTCTTCGTCTACTTTTGACGAGCTGGATTGGACCAGGGCCCTCAGTAGGCATTGTACTGAGCGCATTACTAATTTGTATTGTTACGTACAGGAGAGAAAACATATCTTAGCTGACAACAGGTGGTGGTCGGCTTTTGAGTGTGGGGGCGGCTGAAATGACGAAAAATGTCCCCCCATTTTGATACGTGTATTTAAGCCTTAACAGGATTTTTCATGTGGATTTTCATGTTATAGTAGGCAGGTATGTGCTTGTTAGTTAGCGCCGCGAAGCGGCGCGAAATTTTTACGGTTTTACGGCCTGCTAAAACCCATAAATATAGGCCTTGTAGCTTGGATAATAAGCTAAAAATGTTATTCCTTCAATTCAGCGTCACGACGAACCGATGATGATGACTATGGCTTCGTTATGACGATGACTACCGATGTGACGCCGCGAAGCGGCGTGAAAATGTTAATTTTACGTCTTGGAAAACGAAATTTTAATATTGGAACCAGACCGTGAGGTGAGATGGTCCTGGCAATATTTTATGAGATGGTCCTGGCCTGTTTCACTATTAGCTCTTTGGTCCAGCAAATTGTACACCGCTGGAGCAGCTTCCGGGTGCCGATCTCCTCGTCTTTGCGTTCGCGTCGCCTTTTTCGGAACTCGGCAAACTAGCTAAACATGTAGCCTGCTTGAAACTTAAAAGTCAATATTTTATGAAGGGAATGGGCACTGGGGCCAGCAATTCCAGCCAAGGAGAGCCTCTGCCAGACACTTAATGAAATTCTTTTCCCCATTTTCCAAAATTGTATAAGCAATTGCGAAACTTATGTCATGTCGCGAAGCGGCGCGAAATATTCCAGTTTTTGACCCTAGCTTTTATAGCTGGATTTTGACTGCACTGCAAAGACAATTTTGTACGATAAATTGTTAATTTTTCGGCTAGCAGGCGCTAGCAGCAGACCACGGCTAGCAGGCGCTCCAGCTATAGCAGGCGCTCCAGGCGACGGCTAGCAACCCCTGGGCAGGCTCGAGGGCCCCGTTCACAACTCAATGGCCCTCTGGATAAGCTCGAGAGGGCCCTGAACAGACTCAATGGCCCCTTGGCAAGCCGAGAGGCCCCTGATCAGATTCTAATAGCCCCTGGGCAGGTTCGAGAGGCCCCTGAACAGGATCAATGGACCATTGGGAAAGCTCGAGAGGCCACTGAATAGACTCTAATGGCCCTAGGCAGGTTCAAGAGGCCCTTGCACAGACTCAATGGGCCCCTGGGCAAGCTCAAGAGGCCCCTGGGCAGGTTCGAGAGTTCTCTGAACAGACTCAATAGCCCTCGAGAGGCCTCTGGGCAGGCTATAATGGCCACTGGGCAGGTTCGAGAGGCGCCTGAACAGACTCGATGGGCCTCTGGGAAAACTATAATGGCCCCTGGGCAGGTTCAAGAGGCCCAAAAACAGACTATAATGGGACCCTGGCCAGGCTCGAGAGGCCCCTGAACATACTCAATGGGCCCATGGACATGCTCGAGAGGCCACTGGGCAGGTTTTTTAGGCCCTAGGTGGGCTCAATTGGCCCCTGGACAAGTGGACATGCTCTAGAGGCCCCTGGGCCGGTTTTTGGGGCCCCTGAATGGGCTCAATGGGCCCCAGGGCATGCTCTAAAAGTCCCTGGACATGTTTTTGCGCCCTTAAGTGGGCTCATTGGGGCCCCTGGACATGCTAGAGAGGCTCCTGGACAGTTTTTGGGGGGCCCATCGGTGGGCTCAATGGGCCCCTGGACATGCCCAAGAGGCCCTCTGGGCCGGCTTCGAAAGCCCTGCAGTGTCTCTGAGGGCCCTTGACATGCACCAGAGTGACCCTTGCCTGGTTAAGGGCTCCTCTGTGACTTTTTGAAAGCCATTTAGCTAATGCAAATGGTATCTGGGCCAATCTCGGCGGGGCCCCCTGTGACCCGTAAGGGGGGGGGGGGCAATTGCCCCCCTTGCCCCCCCCCCCCCCCCCCCTGGCTGCGCCCCTGGCAGCAGCACGCCGAGTCGACTGGACTGTCGCACTTTGGCTCACTGAGCACTGCACACGGCGCGTCGGAGATGCCGCCGACGCCGATGGCCTCTACACTGGTAAGCCCGAGGCTGGACAGTCTGGCGCGAGACGTTGCCTGTGCCCTTGACCTGCGCGCACTTGGAGAAGCGATTGCCTCTTCCCTCCGGTGGCGAATCGGTAACTGGACATCGATATGCACGAAGAAGATGGAAGCGGCGGTGGCCCCCGCCCTTGGCACGCAGCGAGGCCTCGTGACCAGTCGCGCGCCCATCACTCCCGGAAGAAGGCTGAGCTGCGGGCATCTCCTGCTACACTGTAAAAAATATTGACAAGTTCCTCGTTAAATGATTCCCAACGCTAAATTGCGGAGCTACAGGCTATGTTTGACACAGGCCCCTGCCTGCCATGCTGAGCAGTTGCCTCGTTGCCGGTTCGTTCAGCACTCGTCAACTAAATCCTATCAGGCAGCGGCTTGTTCCTGGCGTGTCCGATGAGCATGGTCAGTCTTTTCAACTTGTTAAAAAAGCAGGCTCCGTGCTCAGGCGTGTTTAATCACCACCCAGCTGGTAAGTAAATGACCTTCAAACAAGGGTGAAATGAGGGAGGCTAGTTAACTGACAAGGGTCATAATGAGTCTATAGCTCGTCCTGGTAAGGTAACCATGCCGAAACAAGAGAACGGCTCGTTCTGGAACAAGCTCATGCCACTGCTATTCCTACCAGCCAATAACAAGCTTCTACTACGTCCACAGTCCGATGACTCGCGTATTCGTAAAACCAAACAACATTTCAGAAAACGGTTTATTACGGTCACATGCAAGGTAGAGGTACAAGTTTTGCACAACATGTTCTTGCCACTGTTACATTTATGATGTGCAAGTTTTGTGGCTCTAAACTTATATCTTCGTCGAAAAAATGGCCATCAAGAGTTACGAGTAGGGGGGCAGAATGTAAGTCCACGGGCGGAATCTCGCGAGCAGACAGCGACAGACACGACATACAATGTATTGAACAGACACGATATATTGAATGGCAACTCGTTGCTCAAGACACAATCGTACCGGCGCTGACCTCAACGTATTGTGGGCGGCTTATCAGCAAGACTGTTCTGTTCCTCTTCTCTTCCCCCAAGATCCTCAGAGGACTCATCAGCGCAGCTTCTGCAAGCACGAAAACAAATCGTTCCAGGTAAACACCCCAGATAAAAACGTGTTTTTTTACACGGTTCCTTGAACCTTATGATGCTTTAAATTATGCTTTGAATTTATATGCATACATGATTAATTTATCAATTCCGATTTGTATTCATTATTTCCAATGTCGGTACATAAATTTAAATTACATTAAATAAATTATTATTTTAATAAATATATGATATAAATAATTATCTTAAGTTGATTAATTAATAAGATTATTATCATACATTATGAACCTAAGATATTTTTAAGTAATTCAAATTAAATTAATTCATAATTTTATGGTTCATTAAGGAAATAATTATACATAAATATTTTCAAAGCACAAATTAATTAAATAAGTTCAATAAATATATTAGTATTACAGTAAATTGTAATAATTGCTTAAAGTATAATTTTTAATTCAAAATTGCATTTATCTTTATCAAATTTGTAAAATTATTTATATTTTTATTTTTAAATAAATGGCTCCAATGTCCCTTCACGTACGCCCGCTTAGGGCTTTACATTGTTTTGTTTCCTCAGGAGGTAGGTACTTACCCATTCTGATTCCCAACACCTGACTGCAGCCGCAGCGACAACCAACACGGTGACCAACACTTCACAACACTAACTTCACCTTGTCACCAACGCTTCACTTCCCATCTACACCGCATCTGCGCCGAGCACGATAAACACCACCGCACGCCGCCGCGGCAACGTTCAAACTGCGACGGACGGCTTCGTGAGAACCGCTGCGCGCGCTTGAAGCGCCCGCGAGTAACCATAGCAACGCAACAGACTTGAAAATCATGCAGTCAAAACCAGGTCAAAACCACCTTCTTGCAAGCTCCCGATCAATTACTCAAGGGGTTACTCAAAGGGCTGATTCGTGATCAGTTTGCAGCGTGTCAAAGCTGGATCAGCTGAGCATGGCGAGTCTGTGGCTGGAGTCCAGATGCAGCCTGAGGCTTGTTAGCAGCTGGTAAATGAAAGAGGATGTACCTTGTCATTAAATAAGGCAAAAACCATCCCAAAACCATGCTATGTGTTGTTTTAATAGACGAGTGACAAGGGTAAGCCTGGTGCCTTATTTCATAACAAGGTTACAACACTGTCCAGGTTTTCTGCAGGTATTCTTTACACTGCCCAGGCTCGTATAAGGTTGTGTTATTTGAATACCAGCAAGGCGATGACTTGTTTGAAGCCCTTGCGTTGACATATAGCTTGTCAATATTTTTTACAGTGTAACCTGCCCACACCAGTCACTGGCGCCGGACCGCAGTCTGACCTGGTCGCCGAGGACTCTGGATGTGGACGCTCCTCGACCGCCTCGTTCCTGCTGGAGGGCATCCGAGCAGAGGCCACAGACGCGCTGGTGCGCAACATGATCTGGCCGCGTGTGACGCACCTGCACAATCTTCTACGAGTGACCAGGTACAGCGATGCCGTTGCGGGAACCAAGGCTTACCGCATAGAGGTCGACTCTGCGGACAGCTCTCGCATCCTGGACCCAGCCAGCTGGCCGTATGGTCTGCGAGTACGCCCGTGGACAGAGGAGATGGCGCACAGACAGACATGTCTGTCATCATCGACTGCCCCATCCTCATCCTGGTGCCAGCAGCAGCCGCCTCACCTTGGTGGGGGCAGCGGAGGTCGCAAGCGAGACAGCCGGGTGTCCTGGTACCCAGACGGGAGCGACCGGGCGACAACTCACGGCCGGTCCAGGTTTGGGGCAACTGAGCACCATGCAATTTCCATAGGCTCTTACAATTGTGAGGGATTCCTATCTGTTGTTCCCTATGTTGGTGTGCTTCTTGAAAATTGTGATCTATTGTTCTTGTCTGAAACGTGGCTGTCTTGTTCAAAACAGTGCATGCTACCGAGTTTGCTTCATGACCACTGTCAGGCCGATTATTTCTGTGTGCAAGAATCTGCCATGGATCACCCACCAGGCGCTTGCGCTGGTAGACCGCACGGCGGGGTGGCGCTGATCTGTCGTAGCCGCCCTGGGCTGCGCTACCGCAAGGTGTCCTGTGATGATGACCGCCTATGCGGCATTACTGTCTGTGATAAAGTGGGTCCCTGTTTGACAGTAATTGGCTGTTACATGCCATTTTGGAACTCGACCGGCTTAAGCATAGACATTAGACATATATACCCAGGTGCTTGGTAAGCTGGATGCCTTGATCACTGCTCATCGTTCCTCCTCCCCTGTCATCCTGCTGGGTGATTTCAATTGTGCGCTCCCGAGGATGTCTATTGGTCAGAGGCCGACCCGTTGACAACATATGCATGGCTTCTCACAGCTTAGTGCTCTTATGCAAGAGCTGTAACAGCAGTAACCTGTATCGCTCATTCCATTCTTCGCAGTTCCATCTAAGGACATCAGGCATACCAGTAGGGACACAGTTAGTAGCAGGAGGGCTGGACGCGATATCCAAGCGCAATTGAAGCTTAAGTGTGGCAATGATCGGCAAGTGAGGACTTAGATTATCGGCCGATGGAGGAAGTGCAAGTGCCGGTTTTGGCACTATCTTTGGCTTGAATCTGGTTATCGGTTGCATACTGTTGTACATAATTGTTATCGCGAAGACGTGAGCGGAAGCACGCGTCTCGTGCAAAGATTAACCATAAAGCTCGTCTCTTGCATAAGCTAGATGAGCATCGCCTGGTGGTGGCTGAGTTCCGTTTTCCTCAGGCACAGTCCTTTACTTACGGAAGGGGGATTTGTTCTACACACATTGACCACGTCACTGTGCCGGACTGTCTCATCTCGTCCTTGGTTAAGTGTATGCTACTTCCTCCATCGGCCGATAATCTAAGTCCTCACTTGCCGATCATTGCCACACTTAAGCTTCAATTGCGCTTGGATATCGCGTCCAGCCCTCCTGCTACTAACTGTGTCCCTACTGGTATGCCTGATGTCCTTAGATGGAACTGCGAAGAATGGAATGAGCGATACAGGTTACTGCTGTCGTCATACATAGCAGCTTCGCCACCCATGTCTACCGATAATGCGGTGGGCTTAGCTG
Organism: Chirona hameri; assembly: GCA_036785665.1. Classification (NCBI taxonomy): domain Eukaryota; kingdom Metazoa; phylum Arthropoda; class Thecostraca; order Balanomorpha; family Balanidae; genus Chirona; species Chirona hameri. Next base: position 28,101 of record JAXIVJ010010471.1, read on the forward strand.
ACTTAGACACTTGCATTACCTCATGCATCCATGCCGCTGCGGGCGATTCCGGGTGTGCCAAACCTTGGCGGCCACCAAAAGCTTGGTGGAACCCTTGTGTTTCTGGGGCGCGGGATAGGGCCCGGTTTTGGCACTATCTTTGGCTTGAATCTGGTTATCGGTTGCATACTGTTGTACATAATTGTTATCGCGAAGACGTGAGCGGAAGCACGCGTTTCGTGCAAAGATTAACCATGAAGCTCGTCTCTTGCATAAGCTCCGGCGGGGTGGAAATCTAGGCTCTTTTTGGCGGCATGTAAATCGCGCGCGAAGAGGTGTGCAGCCTGAACAGTGTGCCTTAGGCGCAGACACTTTCGGTGCTCATTTCTCTATTATCCATCAGGATGACGATGCCCAGCTCTCTCCAAACCAGCTTTGGGTTCGGGATGTCATCGCTGCTCGTTTAGAGGCGGGGTGTGATGACGGCGACCCTCGTGTAGTCATACCCCAGGAGGTTGCCCAGCTGGTACTGCGACTAAAACGTAGCTCGGCCCCCGGAGCAGACCGTGTTACGGCGGAGCACCTTTTGTACGGCTCATCACCCGAACTGTTTGCGGCAATTGCCCGTCTCCTCACAGCTTGTTTTGCCAACTTGACTGTCCCCGTATCCTTTTCAAGCAGTGTGGTTAGACCTCTCCTTAAGAAATCTGGTCTTGACCCGAATGAGTTGGACAATTACAGACCCATATCGTTAGCATCAACTTTGTCAAAGCTTCTAGAGATAGTCATTTTGGATGAACTTGAAAAATCATTTGTCCCACATGATTTGCAATTTGGATTTGTTCAGCGACGTGGGACGACTGAAGCCTCCCTTTTGGTCGTCGAAACTGCTCAGTGGCACTTAAGGAGAGGCTCCCCTGTTTTCGCTGCCAACTTATATGCTAGAAAATGCTTTGATCGCATTTGGCATGATGGCCTTTTCTTCCGCTTAATTGAATTACTCAGCACTCGTGCGTGGTGCTTGCTTTTGTCTTGGTATCGTAAGCTGACCGCCCTAGTTGATTTTGCGGGGCATCGCTCCGAAAGCTTTCGCATTAATCGTGGTACCAGACAAGGCGGAATTCTCTCCCCAGCGTTGGCAAACGTATTTTTTTTCGACCGCTGATACAGCTTCTGGATCAGAGCGGTCGTGGCGCCGAGCTCCTCGGCTACCATGTTCCAGCAGTCTGCTATGCAGACGATTTAATGCTCGTCTCCACTAATGCCACAAATCTCAGTCGTCTCCTGTGTATCGTTGAAGAGTTCGGGGAAGGTTGGAGGCTAGAGTTTACCCATTCTGACAAATCGAAGACTAAGAGCCATTGCCTCGTCTTTGGTGCGGAATTGTTAGCTGAGCTCACAATTTGGCGGCTATCAGGACAGCAGCTCACTGTGTGTGCTGAAACAGAACACCTTGGTGTCGCTGTCAGCTCAGATTTACGTCGTACTCCCACGTACACCATCGTGTCAGGCGTGCGCGTGGAGCTTTTTATGGCTTAACCCCTGTTGGAATTCTTAGTAAATACTTGTCAGCCTTAGATAAAGCTTTCCTTTGGCGCACTATCGTGGTCCCAGCCCTCATATTTGGATGTGTAGTCACTCCTTTGCGGTCCGCCGATGTCGATGAACTCGAAACCTTCCAATCACGTCACATCAAAGCAGCCCTCGGCCTTCCGCCGTTTGCGCATCATTCTGCTTTGATGACTGCCCTTAACGTGCCGAGAGTGCAGGAGTTACTCAGAAGTTTCATTCTGCGTGGCTTTGCCCATTTGTTTCACTCCGAGCACCGACTCAGGCAGATCATGATTCGTGGCCATGTCATGCTCGCCACCACACCCTCGGAGCTAGAGGGTTCTTTCCTCGGTCTAGCTCACATCTTTGGAAATCATACGTTTGCAATTACAATGGAGGCAGTATCCGGTAGCATTGATGTGGGTCTAATTCGCGAGCCCACCGTATCTGATGGAACTGTTGATACGATCCGATTCCTACTTGATAGCACGTGCCCATCCTCTCGTAAAATTATCCGACTCATGACGATCACGAATGACTCATGACGGTGACGAATGACTCATGACACATGACTCACATTTGTGATGCTTCTGTTGTAGTGCTCTATAGCTCGTTATATGTATACTGCCTCATGAGAGCGTCTGCGCATAGCATTTATAACTGAGTGCATATTTGTGAAGGTTAGAATGTGAATGGTGCTTCGCCGCAAACTGATACCGCAATGGGCTTTGCAACACCGATTTTTAGGACGGTGCCATTGAGTGATTGACTGATTGGGGTCTCGGGTTGTTTTTGTCGCCTTACTATATATATATGTGTGACGCCCAATAAAAATGATGATGATGATGATAAATAATATAACTTTATGACACTCTTACAGGAGTCTGCAAAAAAAACACTCCCCTCAAAAACACCCCTACGGTGTTTTAGTGGGTGTCAAGATGACCCCCAAAAAACTCCCGAATAATTGTATCAAAACGGGTCGAACTGACACCGAATTTCGAAAACATAGTACTTGGGAGAAGAAATACTCCGTTCTGAGCGTAATTTTGACTCCTTTAAAGGGACATTCCCACCTTAACATTAGTTTTGAGTTGAGATAGCCAAGTTAGTGGCCATATAGCAAAACTTCGGTAGGTAACATTGAATACAAACACAGTTATCTGGTCTAAGAGAAAATCAATTATGATTTTAACTTTATGACACTCTTACAGGACTTTACCCTTATATGTAAGTTTGGACCGATGACGTCAGCTCTTGTTATGACCGGGTGTACTTGTTTTAGAAGGAAACCTTGATTTTCTATGAACACGATGTTCGATTGTTATATAGGGCCTTAGATTGTTCATTGATGTGCCAACATTTGACCAGTTTTAAGATTTTTAAGTCAATAATTTCCGTTTAAGAGCAATCAGGTATCCCTCGAATGCGCTGTGTTGTGTGTGGTAAATCAAATATGTCTACTACGGTGTTCAGGTCAAGGTGAGTGCGTCATGCTAAATCGCATTTACAACAGGTTCCTATTTCCCTATCAACGTATTTACCAGGTAAGTGAAGGGAAATCTGATATCACCTATATGATGATGACGGATATCTTCGCAAACAAATTCAGAGTGGGAAAATGTGCTGTATGGCATTATTTTAATATTGAAAAATAAAGGTTTTGGCACATAATAAAAAAATGAAAGTAGGAAATTGACCTTTCCTCCATTAAAAAGTATATCTGATCTATAACAGATAACTTGGCTAACACATCACACCAGTATGTCAGCATGACAGTTGATAAGTTTAACAAATTCTTCCGATTTTATTTCTGTTTGCCCTAAGGAGGATTTCAAAACACATTTCACGAAATAAAAGTTGCTTATATTTTGTATGAAATGCTGAAACATGCCAATTTTCTGCAATTTGTCCCATTTGGAAGGGGCTATGGCCGATAGTCTTCAACTATCCACCAGTGGTGTCATGTTTGCTATAGCGAAGTGATGGCGTTCAGTGAGATGCATATAGCTCCTGGTGAGCAGCATATGTTTATGAACCAGTGGGGAGGTAGAGCATGGTTCTCTGCACTTAGCTCTACAAGAGGAGGTGTCGGTATTCTGGTACAGAATAAGACTAGGTGCAGAATTATTGATTTAGTTACAAATAATAATGGAAACTCAATCATTCTTAATATAGAAATCAATGGTAGGAAACTATTTATAGTCAATGTTTATGGTCCCTCTGATCGGGATAACCCCGCTTTTTACGAATAAATATTTAATGAAGTCAACCCTACGAATCATGAACATATAATATTGTGCGGAGATTGGAACTTAACATTGAGCCCAGAAAGACACAACAATGCATCCAGAGATAGAAGACCGAGAGCCCGTAGCTTGATAAAGGAAAAGTGTGCTGATTCGATTCTCCAAGATGTCTGCAGTGAATCATGAATGGAGACAAAACACAATTCTCTTGGAGAGAAAATAACCACGTTAAATGTGCAAGGCTTATTTTTCTTCCTGATTTCCGAATCTATTCTTAGCAAAACTGTGTCATGTGATATAATTCCCGCTTACATATCAGATCATTCCCGAGTCGTATTGAGCCTAAACCTGAATACACACACAAGAGGAAGGGGATTTTGGAAACTAAATTGTTCTTTGCTTAAAGACTTCAAATATTTATCAAAGGAAGTCATTCAACAGACAATTTCTAGTTATGCATGTCCGTTACACAGTGAATCATACCACCTACTTCACAGCCAATCTGGAAAGTAGGAAATATATACAAATGACTATAAGTAATGTGCTTTTTCTGGAGACTCTACTGATGAAAATACGATCTGAAACAGTGTCATACTCAATACAAAAGATAAAAGAAAGAGCTGAAAAAGAAAAGCTCATTCTTAGAGATCTCCAAATTCTGGAGTCACTGCCAAATCCATCCGAAGAGGATATTCAAATCATCGCTGTAAAACAGTCACAGATTCAAAATGAAAGGGCGGCCGCGAATGAAGGGCGCATTATTCGCTCACGTGCCCGATGGTATGAAGAGCGCGAAAAGAGCTCTTCTAGCTACTTTTTGAATTTGGAAAAACGAAACTTTGATAGTAAGCTGATGCCATGTCTAAAGATAGGAGAAAGTGAGCTCCATAGTAATGATGAAATCTTATTTGCACTAACAGAACATTTTAATCAGTTATTTAAAAACGTAAACGATTCCAGGCAACCAGAATTAAACAGCTATTTAAACGGCACAACGTGTCCTAAACTCAGAGGCGGAATAACAGACGCTCACTAGACATTACGATTGACGAGCTCGGCGAAACATTGAACAGGCTAAGCAATAACCGAAGCCCCGGTTCAGGCGGGTTTCCATACGAATTCTTTCAAATGTTCTGGGGAGATCTAAAATATTTTGTACACAGATCACTTTGCATGGAATGAATAAAGGGGAACTTTCAATAACACAAATAACAACATTCAATAACCTTATCACATTAGTTCCAAACCGTCCAAACCTAGAAACGTTATATCTAGCTGGCCATCCATCACTCTCCTAAACACGACTCACATAATATTATCCGCAACAATAGCAAACCGGTTGAAAAAGGTATTGAATGCAATCATACATCCAGATCAAACAGCTTTCCTTTAAGATAGGTTCATTGGTGAAAATACTCGTGTAGTACATGACGTGTTATGGGAAGCATATCAAAATAAAAGAAAAGGGCTGCTGCTTTTTGTTGATTTTAAGACCGCGTTCGATGTAATGAGTTGGAATTTTATTGAAAACTGCTTGCGAAGGTTCAATTTTGGGGATTTTTTAAATCAATACCTTCCGGTGCTTGCACAAAAAAAAAACACCTTTTCTCGTATTTTGTATAATGGCCATGCGTCAAAGGAAGCAATAAGCCTGGAGAGGGGATGCAGACAGGGAGATCCGGTCTCGTGCTATTTTTTCATTATTGGTGCTGAAATTCTGGCAAATAGGATCCGACAAAATAATAACATATGAGGAGTACTGCTAGGTGAGGCAAGTGTTAAAGTAATACAATACGCAGATCATACGACACTTTTTCTTGACGGTACATAGGAAAGTTGGAGAAAAGTGTTCGATGAGCTTGGCTGGTTTGCGAAATTATCTGGCCTAAAACCAAATGTTTCTAAATCCAATGCCATGTGGCTTGGTAATCAAGCGCTGACAAATGAAAAGATATGTCCAGACATTGAGTTAAATTGGGTGAATAAACTTAAGCTATTGGGTATCATTTTTGAGCCCCAGTGTCTCAATACAGTCCAGGAAAACATACTACTGAAGAAGGATTCAATTTTACGAACAATACAAATGTGGCAAAGCAGACACCTTACTTTGACTGGCAAAATAGTTATAGCCAAAACATTATTACTGCCACAGATAACACATATATTGTCCTCGCTTCCGGATCCCAGTGTTGCCACGATTAAGGAAATTACAAAAATTATATTCTCCTTTATATGGGGTTAAACAAGAAACCCAATAAAAATAATACGATTGCGTCAAACATTGACTGAAAATGGATTAACAATGATTGACATTGAATCATTTGTTAAATCTCTAAAAATAAAATGGATTAGAAGATTAATGGTGGGAAATGAGTCGACTTGGTACCTTCTAGTACCACCACAATTTAAGAAAGAATGCATTTGGAATTTCGGTGTGGTAGCACTGCGAAAGTTGTTATCAAATATAGCAAACCCCTTCTGGAGAGATGTAGTATCTGCTTGGATATCTTTTTCAAATGCGTATTCTTTACCTGATGAGCTTCTCTGCAACGATAACATTTTCAACTCCGATATAACAAAGTTCAAAAGTATAAGATATAGTAGCTGGGAGAAAAAAGGTGTTAAATTTGTTGGGGATCTTTTCGAAGATTGATGACTTGCCAAAGATTTAAAGAAAAATATGATATTTCTTGTAAACAATTTGAATATTAGTCTTCTGCGAAGCCTGCCAGGCTCCCTAAACAAACAATGTTCAGGTAAGCCAGTGGTATCAGCAGTCACCACTCCCTGCACGCTTGCAATACCTTTTGAGTAATACCACATTCACACGATTTTTGTAAAACGCTGATTAATAGTAATCAAGGATTTCAAAATGACATCAACAGGATAGAAAGCAAGTGGATTAGAGATGTTGAAACATTTGAACCTCTCTCGGTTTGAATGTAAAGAACAGTGTGAGCGTAACCAGATACACATCTTTCCAGTTCCAGCTAGTCATGCGTATTTTAACTACTAACACTTTTCTTAGATTAATACGAGTTCAGGAAAATGATGTGTTCTTTCTGCCAAGAGAATAGTGAAACTTTAACACACTTGTTTTTGACATGCGATTATGTGGATAAATTATGGAATGATATTGCGCGATACCTCTCAAGACATGGCTTAAGGCAACTCAGCAACAACATCACATTTTTGGAGACAGCAACAGTGCACTTATAACCCATATTGTAACAATTGCAAAATATGTTATATATGACGCAAGGCGTCGAGATATTCGTCCCTACTTCAATTACTTTAAAACATTGCTTACGCGAGACTTTAACACAGAAATACACATGGCCAGAAATAATGGTAAAATGGAAAAAGTGGAATGCTTTATGGTCGGACATTACCTCAAACCCGAGCCCTGGCATAGCTTTATTAAGTTAGCCGGGATCCCCTTCCCTTGGCGTTCCCCTCAATCATGCTGCACGCCTTTGTCACGTCGCGCTCCGTTAGTACCAACCGAGGCTCGCTGGGTGGCGGAAATTTTGCTTCAGCCTTGTTGACGCGCGCCCCACGGTATGGTCCTGTCGCTGCTGCCGCCGCTGTGTCGTGCCTGCCGATACCGCAGCCCCCGCTGACGCTGCAGCCGCCCTCGTTGCTGACGCTGCTGCCGCCGCTGCGGCTGCTGCCGCCTGGCGGCATGCGACTCCTTCCCCACGGGTTCCCAGAAACTGGTAGCGCCATTGCGAGGTGATAAGTGCGGACTGTGATGAACGGATTGTGAGGTACGGATTGTGTGCGAGGACTGTGCTTGAGTGGGAACAATTCGAAAAAGCTATGTAAACATTGTGTCCAAGGCCGTATAAGAATTGCGACGATTGCGACGATGTGTCAGGGGGGCTCACTCGCGTGTATTTTTAGTAAGTGCGATACTGCAAATAGCGCACTGCAGTATCGTACTTACTAAAAAATACACGCCCATCGAATACCTGCCTCTCATTGGTCGTGACGTCAGCGGTACCGACTTTTCCCAGCCGGCTGTGTGACTGTGAATGTGACCTTTGACGTTTCCACCGTAGTACGCAGCAGGGTTGTGCTCGACTCAGATTTTTTAGACTGACTCGACTCTGACTCATTTACGAAGGGACTCTGACTCAACTCTGACTCAAGCGGGGATTTTTTTTAGTCGACTCAGCTTTGACTCATTTGCCTTTACCCCTGACTCAACTCTGACTCAAGCGAGGGGGATTTTTTTTTTAGTTGACTCAACTTTGACTCATTTGCTTTTATTCCTGACTCAACTCTGACTCAAGCGGGATTTTGCTTTTGTTTAGTCGACTCAGCTTTGATTCATGTGAAAATTGCTTGAGTCGACTCATTTTTGACCTCAAGTTCAACTAACTTAACGACTTTGATTCAAATGTATTTGACCTGCAAAAACTCATTAGAATATTATATCATATATGTAAACATTTTTATTTGTATTTACTCTGCACATGAATTAGTATTGCATTATCATAAATATCTGCATCCAGCTGCATTGTAAGCTATATTCAAATATTATATGTTCTTAATAACAATAAGAAGAAGAAGAAAAAAATAATAATTATTATTATTATTTTGCACCAGCACAGGTACGCGTCTTTACTTTACCACTATTGTTAATTGCTATGGAGTTTAATGGTCCTATATGAGAGGATGCAAATATGAAATAAGTGAGGCTTATTTGAAGTTAGTTCTTGAGCTGGACTGAAAAGTAAAACAGATATTAATTAAAATTGAGTTGCCAAACCAATCAACAAGCTCAATAGTCAATACTGATAGCAGTCTAGCAGGTTGTAAAACACTAACCGGTGTGCTGTATTCATGAATACTGAATAGGTACTTACGGTTACGAGTTAAAGTAATAATTCCTGACCTTTTGTTACTTACACAATTTTGCTCAGTCAGTCAGATAGACACTGGACTGCAGACTGCAGAGTGCAGTAGAAACACTGCATTTATAACACATCAGTCAATACACTATGATACGATATTGATATCTTTCGCATTAGTACAATTCAATTAAACCAACCATCCACCAGCGTTTTGCAAGGGTGTATCACACAGACATGTAACTCCCCCACTGCCAACCCCAACCCCAAAATGTAATATTTTGTAACTTGTCACGTTCAACTTCAATACAATTCAACACATATTTCAAACTGTTGTGACACAGCAATGGAATGTTTTGATTGGCTGAAAGCCTGACAATGATAAACCATCTGTTAGAAAAAGAAAGGTATATAGGAGCTAGCGGTTCAGTCACTAACAGTATGAAATGATGTTGAGCTAAACCTGGCTAATACATAACTATGAACTGGTTAGTTGTTACATTTATCTAAATAAATGTGTAGGATCGCTAAGATGCAGCTCAATGTAGACACTGTGATGCAGCGTTGTCATGCCACATGTCCGATCAGGATAGGATTGATTATAGCCAATGACGTCCAAATATGAGATGAATATGACTAGATCTAGACAAGCTGCGTTCACTTCAAAATCCTGACTGGCTGCGCCATTTAAGACTGTGATGTTTGCAGCATCTGATTGCTGGTAAAGCACCACTAAATGTCAGAGGATTTCACTACTGATTGGCTAAGCCAAGAATATTAATCATCGCAATGCCGTTAGGGCATTCCTAACACTGAAATTATGAACGTCACCTTAGACCTCATTGTATCCAAAAATACTATTGATGAAGCTTGCCGTTGCCAAGCTCATCAGACTTATCACTATACTATGACTAAGTACCGGAAAGGTAATCGCTCAGAGGTACAGGCGTTTTACCCCTTAAATGCAGGGGCTCCGCCACGGGGGCGTCAACATTCTTGAGCCAGGGGGATTACCCCTCAGATTTTCCCTGACAAACAACTATAATCAGTGTTCAGTTGTTCTAATTATTTGTTACATCCACCCTGTGCAACAGTTTTTTTTGCTGACGCTTCACCCCCCCCCCCCCTACATTTTTGTTCTCAAATTTTGACAAACCATTAAATCGCTTCAGGATGTTGTGACTTGTTGTTAACTCACAACAAAACGCTGCATAGTATCTTTCCTAAAAAAAAAACTTCCACCACAGCTGTGCACAATGTTCTGCCGTGCAATGTCAACATCATCTGAATTCTGACATCCTCCTTTATAATGTGACAAAGATAATTAACATTATTACTTTTTCAATTGGCACCGACCCTAGCCGCCACTTCAAAGTTAACACTTTGACATCACTGATGCATTTTGACTTACTTCAGAATGTTGTACTGTAACACTTGTTGGATTGTAACACTTTTTTTGCGCCATTATACTTAATGCCATTCGATAAGGAAAACAATGGGTATTAGTTCAGTAATTCAACTCTCCAGTTTATACCCAGTTTATGCAAGGTAGATAAAATACATATAAAAAAAGTTTATGTTGTTCTTGTGTTCCCTAATGGAAGAAGAGTAGTCAGCTGATGGTACAACAAACTGAAAAGTGTCCTGTCTTTGACAGTCTACAGTATAATATGACATAGTTAATATTGTAGCACAACTCCTTGAATTTTGACACGTGTATATTAAACATGGTTATAACTTATAATGCCCTTTAAAACCGCCCTGAAATTCGCACATCAAATTAATAAAAAGTGCGGATGGAATTTTCAAGTTAACTGGTCTAAACAGTCATTTAGAGAAATTGCATATGTGACACTCCCAGAGTAACTTGTGAGCTGCTAGTAGCTAGTGCTAGCATGTGGACCAGTATCCTTACCAATCACAGTCCTCACTCTATGCATCAACACATTTGAGGATCTATACATCAGCGCGGAAGGAAATCCGTGTGATTGATACGGCCTGGATTGATATGTGTTGTCAAGTCGTTGCTAGTGGGAGAAAGTCTTCGCGCTCGAACCATTTAAAACTGAGTGAACTGACATGTGATAACTGTAGGATTTCAGAGATAACAATGATTCCGGCGTTAGGAAACAAAGTGAATTGTGATCTGTTGTTGAATTAACATTCTTAAAGTACCTTAACCTCGATACATTTGTGATGCAAACTTTTATTTCAGACATAAATGGCGCGTATGGTACATGGTTCGTATGCACATTCCAGAATGTTATGTTGATATGGTTATTATTAGGTTATATATATACTGCAGTTATCATTTCTATGTACATATTTAATATTGTATTGTTTCACTTATGATAGGAGCAGTCAGCAGAGTTTGTGATGAGTTAAGTACTCTTTAAGATATTTTTTTCAGACAGAAAATGCATTTATGTGGGTTTGAAAAGCACTCTAGAACATTGTTTGGACCCCTTTATTATTTAGTTGCTCCCAATTGTGTGTTTGTTATATCAGCTGTGACTTTGACTTGTAAGAGGATGAGTCGACCCAGCTTTGACTCAAGCAGCATCCAGGTGACTCAACTTTGACTCAAGCGACATCCATGCGACTTCGCTCTGACTCAACTCAAACCCCTATTTTGATTAAGTGACTCGACTCTGACTCAAGTTGAGCCCTTATTTTTTTAAGCGACTCAACTCTGACTCAAGGCGAGCCCCTATTTTTCTTAAGCGACTCGACTCTGACTCAAGTTGATTTGAGTCAGAGTTGAGTCAAATCTGACTCACCGACTCTGAGTCGAGCACAACTCTGGTACGCAGCTTTTCGCCACGCATATTGTTGTCATCTCTGCAGCCACCATAGGCTTAATTGGCTAGGAATGCCGTGCCAAGGAAGAACCACGTATACTAATTGCTCGAAAGCGTGACATACGTAGTTCTGTTTAAAGGCCTGACGTCATCGATTCCCAAGATTTTGGTGCATAGACATTTCTGGCACGGTTTGTAAATGGCCTTTTAACATTATCGAAGGAGTAATATTTTGTAAGCCCCTTCGCTGTCAAAATAGGAGCGACTTAGGAGCATACTCCTATTTAGATAAGTTAGAGACCTTGAAACGGTATTTTTTCGAAGCATGTTTTATGTAAATCGGCTGGGTATAATTATCCCAATCACGATATATCTCTTCAAAGTTCATTCGTGCAATGAAAGGAATAATGTACTGAAACAGCATGTTCTTGTCCAGCGCTATATATTTCGTCATAATCGTCATAATCATACGTCAAATCAGCCAATCAGCGATGGGAGACACGACGGATACTCGTTCCGGCTTCTAGGACTCCGGTAAGGCAATTTTAATGAATTCAGGGGTTTCTATGAAGATGTGAAAGCTTCTCAAGACAATTTGTACCGATCTTAGCTATCTCAACTAAAAAAAAACATTGACAAGGTGAACTGTTTCCCTTTAACAAATGATGGTATAGTAATAAATAATGATCGTAATGATGGTAGTAATATTTACAAATCAAAACAATCGACAAAATAATAGTTATGCGGCATTTACTTGAATAAAAGTAGGTTTCCGTCGTTGCGATTACAGCGACACCTGCAGTGCTATAGTGGCGCCATCGCATGGAATAAGTTCAATTTCAGGATTTTCTCAGGAGACCATCCACTGTTCTCAACAGCTGACTGCAAAAACATCCCGCGGGTAAGGGTTCGATCCTCGAACGAAACAGACTTGTCTTATTCGTTGACTGCCTGATGGTCTCAGAGACATAAAATGGTCAGCTGGAGACCTATTTACTCTCAACAACCAACGCGGAGACCAATTAGACTTCTCAAAGACCATCCACTGAAAGTCTCGAAATGGAAACCCTGCGAGTTTCTCAGGGAAGAGCATTCAGCAAAAGTTCTAAAAAGTGTTTCTCAGTGTAGAGAGTGGGCATAGTTACCTATCCATATTTACTTTATCCATGACTGTACTTCCGCCGTTGCGCGCGGAGACAGCTACACAATCCGACTACATGATGGCCATCTGACCGACACAGACGTGAGGGCGGATGGGCGGATATCAGCGGTACGCGTATAGCGCCACCACCGCGCGTCCGCCCCGCTAGGGGACAAGGTGAGGAGTGGCTCAGCCGCGGCTGGTCTGCGATACCGCTGGCTCAGCAGTCAGCAGAAATAGCAGCCGCGGGACGTATCGCCACTTCACCGTCAGAAAATGGCAACGGCGTCAGTCAAAACCAACGTCATCTCAGCCACCAATCCCACCCCGAAGAATGCGAGATGTCTGCTATGTCTGCTATGTCTGCTATCATTTGGGCCTTCGGGTGACTGAACAAGTCACCAACATCATCCTCAGGCTGTTCCATTCAAACAGATGACCTAAACGCGTAGTTAAAGGGACTATCCCACCTTACCATTATATTTGAGTTGAGATAGACATTTTGATGACTTGGCATTGAAATTGAGTATGGTAGCAGTTTAAACAACCACAATGACCAATTCAAAAAGATATTCGAGTTTGATTTTGACATCTGTAAAAAATAACGCCCATGTGTATTTGAATAGGGCCTCTAAATCGACAGCGTCGTCTCTCTTTACACAACTGGTAATGATAGTCCACTTGTTTTAAGATCAGTCTTGGAATATTTTCGTCTTTCATTTCTCGATCCCCGGGTGGTTCGCAATCTAGAGGCTAGCACTATCATCTGGAGTTGATGCAGCAGTTGGCCGCCAGGGACCGCTAGTGAGCCAGGGTGTTATGATGCCCTCGCAAGCAAATAGTACCAGTTAAATATTTAACGCTAAATATTTATTTATTTATAAATCAATCAATCAATCAATATTTAGTGGTACCATTTGCTTGCGACGTCATAACACCCTGGCTCACTAGCGGTCCCTGGCGGCCAACTGCTGCAACAACTCCAGCTGATAGTACTAGCCAATCTAGACAACGGGTGGTTCGCTTTTTCTGCGCAATAGATGTCGACAAAAAATTATGCCATACATTTGGCAGCACAAAGGATTTCCCTGTTATTAAAACAAAAATCATGACATCACCCATAGGTGTCGATTTATATACTTTTGGGGTGGCCCTCGACCCCCCCCCCCAATGTTGAGTTCGCCCCCCCCCCAAATGGTACTCTCGCCCCCCCTCCCAATGGTACCAGCTCCCCCTCCCCCAATGTTTTTGGCCGCTGGCGAATCCAAGCGGGGACGAAGCGGCCAAGCCTCCCAAACCGACTGAAATCGGCACTTAATGGACACGTTTCCTATTTAAAAAGGCAATCTACGTAGTTTTTACTAATAAAATCTTGTTTAAAATCACCTTCATGTATAAAGATGCGAAATCCGGTAAATATTTAACATATTTGCAATGCTTGATTTTTAGGGCATTTTACCGATTAAAAAAAAGAAGGAATTGTTGAGGGGTAAAAACCAAAGTTTTCAAAAATCCGAGATATCCATTTTGTAGCCATTGCCATTTGCTATCTTCAAACGTTTTTCGATTGCATTTTGCTCGAAGTATGGACTTTGTACGATCTGTTAACCCGCCATTGACGGGGGGGGGAGCGTTTAACGCCCCCTAACCCTGATTAATTTTCGTAATAGCTCACAAACCAATAGAGCTATCAACGGGAAACTTTGAGTACCTTCTTCTCAATCACGTTTACGTCGTCTGTGAAAAAATAAAGTAATTTCGTCGAAAAATTTCGAGTTATAGCGAATTTAGTGACGAATTTAGTGACACACGAGTTTTACACAAAAATCAGCTAAACTTTAACAGACAGTACAAATGGCATATTTTGAGCGAAATGCAATTAAAAAAACGTTAGAAGATAGGAAATGACAAGGGCTACAACATGGTTATCTCGGATTTGTTAAACTTTTGGTATTTTTACCCCAAAACTGAAAAAAAATACTTTTATGGAAAAATGCCCACACAATAATATTTTTCAAAGATATTCAAACAACCGGAATATATGTGAAAGAACCACATATGGGCAACTACCATACCAAATATTAAAATGATATCATTTTTGACTGATTTATGGCATATAAAGTATGGGTAAATCATGACGTCATATTTTGAAATTGCGTTTTTGGTTGCTTTTATTGACCAGATACAGACAAATAAATCCCAGCACTGTATTTCGGAGACAAAACTGATCTTGAAACACGCCTTTTCATTTAGATTTATCAATTTTAAATTCTGACCTTCAGTGACCTGAACTTGACCTGAACTTGACACTATCTTCACGTAAATGAACTCAGTTGATAAAATGACTGTCACTGTCAAATTATACGTGGAACATAACCCATAAAACATGTGTTGCATGATTTTCGTAGATAATTTGCACATAGGTCATAGCACGACCTTTTGTGACCTGACCTTGACCTTGACGTTTGCAAACAATCTCACTTGCGCTCATGCGGGATGTTTATCATACCTTTGGCAGCACGGTGTGTGAAAATGTCGTAATCGAAGGCTTTGGATGGAAAGTATGTCCCATAAACTCAAATACATCGTTTTTGGACCTTTGACCTGACCGTGACCTGACATTTTGACCACACTTTGAACTTTTTGAGTATGCTTTAGATTTGTCTCATTGAGAGCTTTCAAATGCCGCCTAGCACGTCTCGATGGGCCTATTGGTTCGGAAGATAACCAGGGGGGCCGTTTATCCCCCCCCCCCAGTCAATGGTGTTCGGCTGAGACCCCAGTCAATGCCGGTTAAAGTTGGCTGTTTTTTCTTCTTCGCCAAACTCGTGTAGTGACGTCACTAAATGCGTTATATCCCTTTTGTATCGACAAAATTGCTTCATTTATACAAAGAAGACGTACAATTGCTATAGGAGAAAGTAGCCAACATTTTCACGTTGATATCGCTATTGGTTTTTGAGCTTTTGCGAAAATTCGTCTGGGGGAGATATTACCCCCCCCCCCTCCCCCCAATCAATGGCAGGTTACCATTGCCGTTTTACTAAATAAGGTTTCCATATAAGGACACGGGCCTTCTGGTGGATGCAGATCGGCCAAAAACGTTGGTTTGAGGGGCCGTCCGACAGAATTTCAAAACTCATCAGATTTCGTCTGTTTTTGCATTATGAATTTATGAAAAATACCGTCTTTGTGCAAGTTGCCTATAATTTCTTTAAAATATGTTAATTTTCAGCCAATTTCGGTAGCTTCAGTAAAGCCATGGCGCTGATAGGCTCCCCTTGGATTCGCCCCTGTTCGTCCCCACCCCCCCCCCCCCCAATCGTTTTGAAAAATCGACACCATCACCAACCCAACTTTCCGCTTTAAAACTAAAAGTTGAATATCTTCTAAGATAAACTTTTTTTCGGAAAAAAGTTCACGAACATGTTCAACTGACCTCGCCTGACATGTAGACATACAATTAAGTGTGATTCGAAAACTTTCAAAAAGGTGGGACAGTCCCTTTAACACGTGTTTGGAAACATAAACTATTAAGTATAAAATAATTTAATCAGTTTCATCAGCCTGGCAGCGGACTCCCGAGACTATTCCGTCAGGTTCGTGTGCACCGTGTGCAGGGCTCACGAACACACGGGACAGAGCTCAAAACAAACACACGGACGACAGTGAGCAATGGCCGGGGAGGGGAGGGAGCAGGGGCGGGACGCGACGAGCCCAGCTGCTCCGGTGATCCGTCTTCTGGAGATCGCGTCTTGGGAACCAGAGAGAGTCGTCACTTCCCCAGCGGCGTCTCAAACGTCTAGATTTAGACTTGGTCGGGACTAAGCAGTAAGCACACGTCCACAGGGGCCCGCAGTTACCATGGTACAGGGCCCATAGTTACAGTATGGTACATGGGCGGCAGTTACAGTATGGTACATGGGCCGGCAGTTACCATGGTACAGGGGCCCGCAGTAACAGTATGGTACATTGGGCCGGCAGTTACTATGGTACAGGGGCCCGTAGTTACAGTATGGTACAGGGGCCGGCAGATACCATGGTACAGGGGCCCATAGTTTACAGCTTGGTACAGGGACCCGCAGTTACAGTATGGTACTAGGCCGGCATGTTACAGTATGGTACATGGGCCGGCAGTTACCATGGTATAGGGGCCCATAGTTACAGTGTGGTTCAGGGGCCGGCAGTTACCATGGTACAGGTGCCGGCAGTTACAATATGGTTCAGGGGCCGGCAGTTACATTATGGTACAGTGGCCGGCAGTTACAGTATGGAACAGGGGCCGGCAGTTTACCATGGTACAGGGGGCCGGCAGTTACAGTATGGTACAGGGGCCGGCAGTGACCAAGGCACAGGGGGCCGGTAGTTACAGTATGATACAGGGGCCGGCAGTTACAGTATGGTACAGGCCGGCAGTTACCATGGTACAGGGGGACCGCAGTTGCAGTGTGGTACAGGGGCCGACAGTTGCAGTATGACACAGTGGCCCGCAGTTACCATGGTACAGGGCCGGCAGTTACTATGGTACAGGGGCCGGCAGTTACAGTATGGTACAGGGACCGGCAGTTACAGTATGGTACAGGGGCCGGCAGTTACCATGGTACAGGGCCGGCAGTATTACAGTATGGTACAGGGACCGGCAGTTACAGTATGGTACAGGGGTCCGGGCAGTTGCCATACAGGGGCCGGCAGTTACCATGGTACATGGGTCCGCAGTTACAGTATGGCACAGGGGGCCCGCAGTTACCATGGTACAGGGGCCGGCAGTTACAGTATGGTACAGGAGCCGGCAGCTACCATGGTACAGGGGCCGGCAGTTACAGTATGGTACAGGAGCCGGCAGCTACCATGGTACAGGGGCCCGCAGTAACAGTATGGTACAGGGGCCGGCAGTTACCATGGTACAGGGGCCCATAGTTACAGTATGGTACAGGGGCCCGCAGTAACAGTATGGTACAGGGGCCGGCAGTTACCATGGTACAGGGGCCCATAGTTACAGCTTGGTACAGGGACCCGCAGTTACAGCTTGGTACAGGGACCCGCAGTTACAGTATGGTGCAGGGGGCCGGCAGTTACAGTATGGAACAGGGGCCGGCAGTTACCATGGTACAGGGGCCCGCAGTAACAGTATGGTGCAGGGGCCGGCAGTTACAGTATGGTGCAGGGGCCGGCAGTTACAGTATGAACAGGGGCCGGCAGTTACCATGGTACAGGGGCCGGCAGTTACAGTATGGTACAGGGGCCCGCCGTTACCATGGTGCAGCGGCCCGCAGTTACTATGGTACACACTAAGGTCCGGCTTAATTTTAGTTTCTCCTTTGGCGCGCGACTGGCGGCGAAATGAAAAATGACTTCACATATGCATTCAAACCGCAGCATTCTAAGCTGATCAAATGGATGTATTGATGCATTGGCTCACCTTATTTAGCACTTACATTTAGGCACACAACCGTTCTTTAACGCTTTGCGCCCGGGTAAGACTACTGAATCCTAGCATTGCCTATTTCATAGGCGATGTCAGGGTTCAGGAGACTGTTTTTTTGGTAATCGTGTTGTATCTGCTCAAACTCGCAACTAATATCACTCCCCAACGTTATATATATATATATATATATATATATATATATATATATATATATATATATATATATATATATATATATATATATATATATATATATATATATATATATATATATATACATACATACATACATACATACATACATACATACATACATACATACATACATACATACATACATACATACATACATACATACATACATACATACATACATACATACATACATACATACATACATACATACATACATACATACATACATACATACATACATACATACATACATACATACATACATACATACATACATACATACATACATACATACATACATACATACATACATACATACATACATACATACATACATACATACATACATACATACATACATACATACATACATACATACATACATACATACATACATACATACATACATACATACATACATACATACATACATACATACATACATATACATACATATACATACATACATACATACATACATACATACATACATACATACATACATACATACATACATACATACATACATACATACATATATACATATATATATATATATATATATATATATATATATATATATATATATATATATATATATATATATATATATATATATATATATATATATATATATATATATATATATATATATATATATATATATATATATATATATATATATATATATATATATATATATATATATATATATATATATATATATATATATATATATATATATATATATATATATATATATAT
>JAXIVJ010010472.1:0-47065 GCA_036785665.1 Chirona hameri
ATATATATATATATATATATATATATATATATATATATATATATATATATATATATATATATATATATATATATATATATATATATATATATATATATATATATATATATATATATATATATATATATATATATATATATATATATATATATATATATATATATATATATATATATATATATATATATATATATATATATATATATATATATATATATATATATATATATATATATATATATATATATATATATATATATATATATATATATATATATATATATATATATATATAATCACTAAAACATTGTTACAGCAATATAATTTCAGTATAAATGAATGCAGCCACTGCACTACATATATTTGCACAATTTACCATTGTGATTGAAACGTTAAGAATCGTTAAATCTTTTGATTCAATCAGCCTTGATTTGATGCAGGTTTTGATTCACTCACGATTCATGAATCAAAAGATATGGTGGTGAATCAATTATGTTTTATTCAAGGAATTTTGATTGAACAATTCCAATCGATTCAATCAGTGTCGAATAAATAACACGTCTGGTGGTTAGGGATCTCTCAGCCGCCACTAGAGCCCTTCATGGGATGGGAATCCCCATGGAACCCATGAAACGGGATGACAATGGGTGGGAATGGGGACATTTTTGTAAATGTCACAAGTGGGAACGGGTTTGGGACAGACCATATAATTTTTTAGCACCACAAAAAGTGAAATATGATGAAATGGGTGGGAATGGGAGCCCCATCAATTATGAATTCGGATTCGAACGGATTTGGGTCTGGCTGAATGGGCTGGAACGGGATGTATTGTATTGTATTGTATTATTGTATTATACATCAGCTGACCCTTTCCACACATATAGGGCTGTTACAGGGTCATTGTCGTTCATGTTGGTACATGCAAGTTGCAGCCTTAGCTTTGTCATTATAATACAGAAGCTAACACAAGCTAAAATGCACTGTACCTGCCAAATAAAATACATGACATTACAACATATCTAGTACGCAAAAATAAACACTAATAAAACTAGACTACATGCCACATTTAAACTAGAGTCACGAGCACCTGTCACGTTGGGGGTCTGCACACAGTTTCCTAATATGTTTTCTCGCCACCCTGGTACTAACAGATAGGATATCAGATCCACTATTAGAGCCAAAATAACTATTGAACAGCGATGACGATCTATACAGATAATTTCGCTTCCCGTGATTGGTTCTGGGCCTGGGAAAAGCCTGATGGATGGGTCTGACTGATGGGTGTGACGGCCAATCTCGTCTCGGTTGAAAACTAACCGGCTCGATAATAGCGAGGGTTCTCCACTTGTAATAATTTTTTGAAGCATGCAAAGATCAAAATAATTAACATACTGGGCAGCCGAAAGCCTTTCATATTGTTTCAGCAAGTCCGAGATATGGTCATATTTCCTGCGACCTGAAAGCACTCTCGCTGCAAAGTTAAATATCTTCTGAATTTGACCAATAGCACTGGAACTGGTACCTCCATACACTTGAATACAATATCTTACATGAGAAAATACCATGGCGTCAATTAATCTCGGCAATGTTTCTACAGGCAGCGCCTGTTTAGCATGAAGAATTCCATAGCAACGATCCGTTACTTGCTGCACATGTTGCTCCCATGACAGAGAACTATCCAGTGTGATGCCTACATTTTTACTTTCTCTTTGCAATGAAAAACCTCGCCCATGAAGTTAATAGTTGGGAATCCGTTTAGACGCATCAACTGCCGTCTATCGCCGCACACAATCAACTCTGTTTTTTTTTCTGGCACTCACTAGCATGCCGTTCTGCTGAAACCATGTCGTCATTGTCTCCAAAACCTCTTCAAGGCTTTTTTTTGCATCTCCTTTATACGGTTGCGGGGACCGACAATGCCATTCTGACTATCATCTGCATAGCGGGCCTTAATAATTCGAAAACCGTTAACTTCATCAGGAATGTGACACGGCAAGTCGTCTGAAATGTTCCAATTGTGATGGGTAGGGGATCCGAAAGCTTTTCACCGATTTTTACTTGCTGAACATGGCCACTAGGTAACTTTTAAACCACTGAGGACATATTTGCAATAGCTCTAGCTTATTTAACATAGTTGTATGGTCCACTACATCAAAGCAGCGACTTAAATATATCAGGGTCAGCAGGGTGATCTCTGAGCGATCCATTCCGTTCAAAATCTCATCAGTCACCGATAGCAATGCGGTACAAGTAGAATAATTGGTTCTAAAACCGTGCTGATCGATGCTGTATAGGTGTTCCTTATTTAAATAGCTTGTCAGTTGTTGCAAAACAAGTTTTTCTACTACTTTTGTGATTGTTGGACATTAGTGACTGGTCTGAAATTGGACGCCATGCTAGGATCACCCTTTTTGTGCAACGGGATAACTATGGCTCGCTTCCAGCTCGCGGGAGCAATCCCTGTGACGAAACTTTTGTTGACAATTCGTAGCAAATAACGACCAGTAATAGCAAAACATAGCTTAATAATTTTCACTGGAATGTCCCCTTCAACGCACGAAGCTTCGTTTCGAATATAAAAAATGACTTTCTCTAGTTGCGTGAGAGTGACTGGGGATATACGTAATCACCCTGTATTGACTCTGGGCAATCTCTGTTTTAGAGGTTCTCGAGCCGATCTACTAAAATCCCATGATACCCTTGTCTCGAGTTTCTAACCCAATCGAGGTAAAATACTTGTACGCTCCACTAAGTTTTGTCTGCAATCTGTTCTAATGGCTCTTTTCGTCAATAAATTCAAATACTGGTATGACGCATCGTTGCATTCTCTCGCACTCCTTCTCTGTGACATAAGATTTCTGGTGAGACAGGCGGACTTGCTGGATTATGCAACCGGTACCTGCGTACCGGAGCGTGCGCATCCAGCAAGCCATTCAAGGTGGACGCGAACGCCTCCCATTGCTTTTCAAAATCATCGTTAACATTCACAACAGCGGTCCAATCATTCGCTGCTGCATCGGTCAAGAATGCGGCACTATCAAACGATTTCCATGCACGACCTGTCCTATACAATGCCTTCGATCTAGCGCGCGGAACAGCGATTTCTACGTGAACACGGTAGTGATGACTCGTAAAGTCGCATCGCTCCACCAAACATGTAACCGTGCATTATGAATGGCATCGGATACCAGGACCACATCCAGAATGGAACGGTGCGCGCCACTATAGAAGGTCGGTTCGTTGACGATGCATTTTAATCCGTATCTCTCGAGTTCCAACAATCAAGCATTGGGGGCTGAAAAGGGGGGCTTGGGGGCTGAACAAGTGTCCCATGAATGGCTCTAGCCGCCACTTCCCCACAAGTCAGGGGTAGGGGTGCTTCTGCACGTGCGCACGTGTGCACCACGTATTTGTATCTCAGAAACTACTTCCCTGATCAAGTTGAAATTCACCATACATTTCCTTCGCGTTCGCTCGTTCATCGCCAACTACGGCGCCTTACTAGTTCGGTAAAAAAGTTATGGAAGAAAATGACGAATAACCTCAGGGTGAATCGATTTTACCTCGTGGAGGTCACAGGATAAACATACCACATGGACAGAACGTTTTTTTTTTGCATTGGCGGATCCAGAACGTTTTTTTTTGGGGGGGGGGCAAAATTCCAAAAAGTCTCACACAATTGTGAAAACGCATCGGATTTGGCTTGCTTATGCATTGATAGCTCATTTAAAGCTAACTTACGCTAACTTAACTAACTTAACTTACGTAAAAGTTGCTTAGACGTTCTTCTATATCAGGAAATGTGTCAATTTTGCGCCGATTTCAGGCGGTGGGGGGGGGGGGGGGGGGGCAATTGCCCATTTTGCCCAACCGTAGATCCGCCACCTGATCTTTGTATTTTGCAAAAGATGCGGGACTCTGGTGAAAATTGGACAAATTTAGTCATTTCCTGTGGATTTATATGCATTTTCATGTTTCCCCAATTACTTATCATTGGGAGGTCAGAAAACATAATTCACCTTAGGTCACCGATGTAAAAATCATCCGAAATAGCAGAATTGCAGGTGTTTATGACCTGATTAAATCCTGTGAGTATGTAACTGATCGGTCAAACAATGTGGCTGCGGCACGACCTTACATTTTTTGGAGGTGGGATCACCAGACTTGATTTTGTTTACGTATCCACATATTGATTAACATGACATTTCACAAAGACATCATGCGGTGACATGACATGCGACATCATGTGGTGACACACCACTCTCACATGACACATGCGACATCATGTGGTGACACACCACTCTCACATGACACATGCGACATCATGTGGTGACACACCACTCTCGCATGACACATGCGACATCATGTGGTGACACACCACTCTCACATGACACATGCGACATCATGTGGTGACACACCACTCTCACATGACACATGCGACATCATGTGGTGACACACCACTCTCGCATGCCACATGCGACATCATGTGGTGACACACCACTCTCGCATGACACATGCGACATCATGTGGTGACACACCACTCTCACATGACACATGCGACATCATGTAGTGACACACCACTCTCACATGACACATGCGACATCATGTGGTGACACACCACTCTCACATGACACATGCAACATCATGTGGTGACACACCACTCTCGCATGACACATGCGACATCATGTGGTGACACACCACTCTCACATGACACATGCGACATCATGTGGTGACACACCACTCTCACATGACACATGCGACATCATGTGGTGACACACCACTCTCACTTTACCCATTCCTGAGAAAGTCTGTGCGGCCCGTCTGGCCGAGCCGGGACGGCGCCATTAATATTGGCGAAACCGTTCCGGCTCCGGGGAGGTCCGGGGAGGTCCGGGTTACCGCCCCAGCCTGGGAGGACTGGTGGATACCACCCCGGCGCTCCAGATGGGCCGCCGCCCCCGCCCGCACCGCCACGCGAGAAAAAAAAAACGCGGCCACCCCGTGAAACGGTGCCCCATGCCGCTGGCCGGGCGAGCGACCCGCCAACCAGTTAGGTTGGCAGATCGCCCGCCCGGCCAGCCGACCGGCCCTGCAAATCAATGAAAAGGCCGGTCTCGGGTTAGCCCGGTTGGGTTAGGGCGGGTGTTCTTCCTTCATCAGCCAATTCTGTTTTCATTATCCCACCTCAGACCGCAACACAAGTATGTGTATCCACATTTCACACACGTACACAATCGTGCAATCTGTAGATCATACCACCTAAACATCATGTAACTAGGCAGTCTTACTCCATCCCCTATTCTATCCCTCCCGACGGGCCGACTGTCATTGTGGAAGGGGCTCATCCGCATAGCTTTTTATGCGCTTCATAATATAGCTTCCCTACTGCAGTCTGTTTAACGTTAAAACTATTAAATTCTGCATTTGTGTGGAACTTAATGAAGTCCTGCATTGCCTGTGTTCAATACACCATTCGCTGCTTTAGTCCTATATATGTAATATTTTGCTAATAGAACCAACCTTTGTATACAAATTATTTCTTCTGCTGGTATTTAATAGTCGTTTTTAAAGCCCATAATAGTTTTTCATTTGTCTAACGTTATATTGCGTCCTAACCTATTTCTTATCAGAGATTCTATATTGGTCCAGATACACCTTACTTTGGGACATGAGACAAACAAATGCATTAAGGTCTCTCTGTCGTTATTACAAAACGTACATAATGGACTGCTCTCCGTGAATTTGGCAACTTTTTTACATTTTTAGACAAGATACGAACAAATAATTACCTTTTTTGTATTTCTGAGCCAAAACTGGTCTAGGAACATGCCTTTTTAATTACATTTATAAATTTCTAATTTTGAGGTTTTCTGAAGAGCAAAATCGCTGTTCTGGACATGTTAAATCCGAGGTCATTCACTTGACCTGGAAGGTCACCCGTTGACCTGAAACCTAAGAGTCGCATAGTGTTAGATTCCTCTCATGACAGGCAACATGCTGGTTTATACTGCATTGCTCTAAGTTGCTTGGTTTGTAAGTTAACAGGGGGGGGGGCCTGTCAGGCCCCCCCGTAGGGCGAAGGTGAAAAAAGATCCCGTAGGGCGAGGGTTAAAATGCGACATTGCAAAGGGTGAGAACAGTCTAGCTTTTCACCACTGATGACGTCAAACTACTCTGCCATCATATCTGCAGTCTGATGTCTCGGTATAGGACCGGGGAAGGTCATGCCAGGCACAATTCATGTCTGATGTCTCGGTAGGACCGGAGAAGGTCATGCCGGGCACAATTCATGTCTGATGTCTCGGTAGGACCGGGGAAGGTCATGCCAGGCACAATTCATGTCTGATGTCTGATGTATAGGACCGGGGAAGGTCATGCCGGGTACAATTCATGTCTGATGTCTCGGTAGGACCGGGGAAGGTCATGCCAGGCACAATTCATGTCTGATGTCTCGGTATGACCGGGGAAGGTCATGCCAGGCACAATTCATGTCTGATGTCTCGGTAGGACCGGGGAAGGTCATGCCAGGCACAATTCATGACGTCTGTTGCAGACTGCTTATTGATTACACTTTTTTTGGAATGATTCATTTTTGAATCTGCATGATTCAATCACCGTTCAATTCACGGATACAATTTTGGGAATTGATTCTTTCCGATTCAAAGAATCAAAATAAATATTGTAATCGATTCACGTTTGATTCAACATTTACATATATGTAAGTGAACTGTTTGATCGACCTTCTTGAAATAGGCAATCGAAAAATTAAAATTAAAACAGTAAGTTACATTTGCATTCGGGCACAACCCTTCCTCAGATGTATCACAGAAGGGTTGTGCCCGAATGCAAATGTAACTTACTGTTTTAATGTTAATTTTTCGATTGCCTATTTCAAGGAGAACATCGATCAAAAAGTACACTTGTCTCTTATGCTCCTTGCAAAAGCACTAAGTGATATTTAAATATATGTGGTGAATTTATGTCAAATCAATACAAATGGAAACATACTTATATAATATATATGATCA
Organism: Chirona hameri; assembly: GCA_036785665.1. Taxonomy (NCBI): domain Eukaryota; kingdom Metazoa; phylum Arthropoda; class Thecostraca; order Balanomorpha; family Balanidae; genus Chirona; species Chirona hameri. The sequence goes on from JAXIVJ010010472.1 coordinate 7,029, forward strand.
TTAAAACATTGTTACAGCAATACTATTTCAGTATAAATGAATGTAGCCACTGGGACTGCATGTATTTGCACAATTTACCAGTGTACTTGAATCGTTAAGAATCGTTAAGTCCTTTGATTCAATCAGCCTTGCTTTGATGCGGGTTTTGATTCAATCACGATTCATGAATAAAAAGATCTGCCCGTGAGTCAATTATTTTTGTATTCAAGGAATTTTGATTGAGCGATTCCAATCGGTTTAATCAGTGTCGAATCAATAACCAGTCTGGCCTGTTGCCACGCTGGAGGTCAGAGTGGGCCCTCTAAAAGTTAGACTGGGCCCTCTGGAGGTCAGAGTGGGCAAATTTACTTGCGAGTCGTTTGGAAACGGAGTGGAATTCGTTTCGGGTCACTTCGAATGGCTATGGACCCCCTCGGGCTATTGGGCCCCTTCGAGGCTCAAGGGGGGGGGGGGGGGTGGCCCCTCCCCCCGCTGGATCCGCCACTGCCTCAGTGAGCCAGCTCGTGCCGCTCGTTCCGACTCGAGCGCAGGCACCACCCTGCCAATGTTACCAATGTTGCCGGGCTGTAGCGATCGCTTGACATCATCAGGGGTCATCTCAAATCAGTCATGCCATATAGCGCCACAGATCGGTCCTGTCGGACCATGCCGTGGTCCCTGTTCAGTGTTCAATATATCTGCATGATGAGCCGGCCCTGATTCGGCGGCCATATCGGTTCCCGGTAACCTGCACAGCTGAGACATATGGTGCACGCTAACATGGCTATTACGTCATCCCATTGACGTCATTGGCATTGACATTGACATAATTGACTTTACCACCCTGTCACGGGATCCAACTGACTGTAACTATCAGACAGACTCCATTCAACCTTAACGTTGCTATAACAGGCTCCATTAAACCTTAACATCACTCATATTACGGGATCCAATTGACCCCATTTCCTTCGCCCACTTTTTCTCGCGACCAAAAAAACAACCGTGAGGGTTTTCTCCGAGGGATGTTTTCGCAAGGCCTATCTGGTACACTTAGTCGAATGGGTGTGGTTAGTCGAATGGTTATGTGGTTAGTCGAATGGTTCTGTGGAAGGGCGCATCACTTCGCGCGATTGAAGACTGAGTTGGACACAAATCATCCACCCATTGGGAAACACTTAAGGCTGGAGACTTCCAGTTCACGTTTATCTCACGTTTATCTTACACACAAACCTCTAAACGCGCGTTTAGCTGCCCACCAACTTGTAATCGGTGACTTCCACGGACGGGTATCTCGTGGGCAGCTACACGCGTGTAACTATTTAAATGCCAACTTACACGCCAGTTTAAAGGGCAAACCGATCAGCTGTTCGACGTAAAAACGTAAACAAACCGTAGTAAAGACGTAGTATTTTGCTATTTGTGGAAATAATGTGCCGTAAGAAATGTTTACAAACGTAAGTGGCCTCCTGGCATGTAAGCGATGGGCGTGCACTTATGTTCGCATGATATCAGCATAGTGCGACCATCCATAACCGGTTTGCTGTAATAATTAAATGGAAATAACATATCGTACCACGGCGTTGGACATCATGTGTCTGCGTTCATGTCGCACTGCTGTCTCCGATTACACCCCCGTCCGCTGAGTGCGCCGCACCTTCGCAAGGGGAGGGGGAGAGGCGCGGCGGGGCGGCACCTCAGCAGCGTCGAATGAGCGGTGTCGAGTTCAGCGCCCGACGCAGACCGGACCCCGCGGCCGATCGACGGATCAGTAGGATCAAGTGAGCCTGTGGACGACGAGGTTGTGCGGTGATCAGTGATGTGCGTGAGGATGGAATCGACCATGGAAGGATATTTAGATCTAGTCCGTGACGTAAACGAAGAAGATCGTGGCAATCAAAGACGACCATATGTCATGCGGGAAAGAACGGACCCACTTGTCTTTTATAACGATTTCGAGTTTCTTGACCGTTTTCGCTTAACCAAAGCGAAAGTTCTTGAACTTTTGGAGCAGATTCAGGACCAAATCGAAGAGGCCAGTGATCGCAATTGCGCCCTATCACCATCTCTGCAGCTGCTATTGGCATTACGGTTTCTCGCCACAGGAACGTTTCACCGTGTCATTGGAGACATGGTTGGAGTAGCCAGAACCACAGCTGGAAGAAAGGTTCACAAGGTGATCAACGCCATTGCCGGTTTGCGGAATCGCTACATCAGATTTCCCCAAACACATGCAGAGATGGAAAAGGCAAAACAGGAATTTTACGAAGTCGCTGCATTCCCCGGTGTAATCAGTGTAATCGATGGAACACATGTTCCGATACTCTGTCCTCCTGGGCCAGATGCTGAACTGTACAGGAATAGAAAAGGATTCATGTCCATCAACGTCCAAGCTACTTGTGACGCTCGACATAGATTTACTAACGTTGTGGCCAGATGGCCCGGGTCAACACACGACTCTCGCGTGTGGGATAACTGTTCGCTACGAGCTAGACTGGAGCGGCGCCTAGAAGAGCAGCAAGAAAGAGGGATTATACTGGGTGATGGCGGCTATGGCAACTCCGAGATCATCTTGACGCCACTGAACAGGACTAACACGGCTGCCGAACGCCGCTATAACTGCGCTCATCGTACTACCAGGAACATCATCGAGAGAACATTCGGACATGCGAATAAAAATTTTCTCTGCCTGAGCCAACAGCTCCGATTCAGCCCACGGCGCTGCTGTAACACCATCGTGGCTGCCATGGTTGTGTACAACATGGGACTCGAGCCTGGTGAGGTTGGCGCAGAGGACGAGCCAGGTCAGGACATCGACCCCGACCAAGACGACGATGTCCCGCGACACGCAGATGTCGGCAACGTCGAAAGACGGCATCTCATAGAGGCGCACTTCGCGCGTCGATGAGCGAGAGATACTCGACGCGCGTCGTCGCGCGTCGAGACAGACTGTGAGAGCGCAGGCCGGTCGCATGAGAATGTTTTTTTAAAGCCACCGCCTTTGTTAACTGTATGAATCGTTGAACTTCAAATACTCAGCGGCGTCTGCATTGTACATGGTGATAGTTCGATTGCTTTGCCATCGGTTGCTGTGTTTATTTTCGGGTGAAAATACAGTTTCATATGTATGCGTCGTGTATTTCTAGCATCGGAGCCACGTGATAAACGATTAGACAACTGGGCCTTTGGCACATATGTATCTCTAGATTTTCACAGCACATGAACATTAGAAACAATCGTCTCTTGGGATTGAGCTCAAAGGCATAAGACCGAGGTCTGCACAGTGCACACACCATAAAACGTTTTCCTTTCCATTATCCTAACGTGTTTTCTTTCAGCGTTCGTTTGCCACTAACCAGAAGCTAGAGGTAGCTGAGGACAGCAGCGACATCCTGAAGCTGCTCACCGTGATCTCCAGGAGACGCACTTATCTTAGCACGCAGCTCGTGAAGAATCTGCATTTTTAGGCGGTGTTCATCCGTGTGCTGCTCATGTTCAGCCTCTTTCATCTTCTGTTCTTCGCACATCATGTCCATCTTTGCCTTGTGCTCGTCTAGCAGCATTGACATTCTGGATCCCACGAAAAATAATTTTCCAGGATCCAAGATCCACAGAATCCCACAACAAAATGATCATGCATGATCCAGGATCCAACAAAATACCAGATCTTGGATCCTAGGGATCCTAGGTCCCGGATATTTTTCGGATCCTGGCACATGTCTGATCACCACATGTAAATCTTACACTCTTGACATTGAGTGTGGAAGTTTAAAACCATGACATAAATGCATTCTTATATTGAAGCACCACAAAAAGTGAAATATGCTTAAGCTTAGAAACAGGTGGGACCGAGAGCCCATTAGTTATGAATTCAGGTTGGAACGGTTTTGGGTCTGGCTGAATGAGCTGGAACGGGATGGGGGCTGAAAATGTGTCCCGTGAAGGGCTCTAACCATGACCAAAATATATTTTATATAATATATTATTATATTTTAAATATATTTTAGACCGTGAAAAACGAAATTGTAATATTGGAACCAGACCGTGAGTGGAGCCAAGCTTTAGGTAACCCCTTTTGCACATTTGTTGCACATCTCGGTATGATGAAAAATGTTGAAATGAAGGTAGTTTTTAATATGCATTAGCCTCGGATAGTAAATCACGATGACCGGTGGCAGTCTGCGCTCGATAGTACAGTATCCACTACTTTGCTTTGATAATAACAACTGTATACCTACCTATTAGTGGTGTCAATCGGTTACCGAAATTTTAGGAACCGAAAAAATGTTGTGACCGATTTGGTAATCAGTCGGTCAGGCTTATCAAATTTTGGACACTTCTCAGTCAAACTAATCTGAAATAATTCACTTTTTTGTCACACCTTTACACATTATATCCAGCAAATTTGCTCCAAATTCAATCAATTAATGTAAATACTAAATAGAACGCATCGTTATTATATCAATATTGAAGATATTGCTCACAAGAGGAAGTGAAGTCCTTGAAAATAAGTATTGTATACCATCTTAAGTAGCAAGCACAAACCAGTAACCAGTATGCCCCTCCAACTTTGGCCAGATAGAATGTATTTCTTCCCATGTATGTATTTATGTAATATGTATTATGCTGCAAATTAATATGAAATGATTGAGGTCACATTTTTCATCCTGTTTTCAATGTGCTTTCGGTCTTGCTTGCAGCATCCACTACTTTGCTTTGTAAATGTATTTGGTTCCATTTTTCATAATTATACTGTCTTTTTGGAAACTGTACATTTGTGTTTTATGATGTTAGACAAAACAATTTTACAGTGTGCTATAAGTAAGTATAAAATTTGCAAATCGGTCAATTTTTGGACATTTTTGGCTTCAACCAAAATCGGTCGGTATTCGGTCAACCGAAATGCCTTCCATTTGGTATCGGTTTGGAATCAGTCAGGACATTTTTGGGAAATGACATCACTAATATCTATGTACCGAACTGTAACAAACAACTGGTAACAGTGCAAATGGTTTGAAATCAGCAAGAGGCAGACCGATTTTGCCGCGCATAAATGGTCCCTGTGGATATGGAGGAGCCTGGGGACATGGCTTGGGGAGATGGTCCTGTCCTGGTCCCCACTATTAGCTCTTCGGGCCAGCAAGTTGGGCATCGCTGGAGCAACTTCCGGGTGTCGATGTCCGCGTTTTTGCGTTCGCGTCGCCTTTTTCGGAACTGGGCAGACCAGCTAAACATGCAGCCCGTTTTAAAGTTAATATTTTATGAAGGGCCCAGGGGCCAGCAATTACAGCCAAGGAGAGCCTCTGCAAGACACTTAATTCAATTTATTTTCCCATTTCCAAATTTGCATAAGCAATTGCAAAACCTGTGCCATGCCGCGAAGCGGCGCAAAATTTCCCAGTTTTTGACTGTGGCTAGCTGGATTTTGACTGCTGCAATTTTGGGATGCCCAGTACCGTTCTAAAAACGCAAATATATCATGTATTAGACTTCACGTCTTGGGGGGGGGGGGGGGAACATAGTTTGGCCCCCCTTGAACAGGCTTGGGGGGGGGGGGGGGGCGTTGCCCCCCCTGGATCCGCCCATGAAGACATATAACAGGGACCACAATGCTCATTTAGTCCATTATTTCAGTAATTATCAGCGTTAAAACTTTGGCGTTTTTCGAGACTTGTATCAGATAAAGAGTACTTGATCGGCATTACTGTCCACCACTTTTTTCATCTTAGAATTTGCAGCAATCCATTTTAGAGTGTTGAATTATCTGCAAGACCTACACTGGATCACAAAATGATTATGCAATTAAAAACTTACGGGACTCTTTACTACTACACAGTTACCGAGGTAATTCTTTCACCAAAACCCATTTTTCGATCTGGTCTACAAATATGCTATATCAGTTAAAAACCCCATGTTAAAGGTGAACTATTCCCTTTAAACTGGCATATCGGGATTTTAGTAGCGTGTGAAATGTGATTATTTTCTGGATACAATTATTTAACTGGGAAATGTTAGAGAAAGCTTTCGTTAGCAGAATTCTTATTAAATGGAGCTTTCAGACACCTCAGTACCTTTTTTGCAGCATGGTGATGGGATTAACTTTCAAATTATTCAAATTCAAAAAGTGTTATGTGTAATGTTTATATAGTCTTCAGGCATCGGTGTCGATTTCTCAAAACGGTTGGGGGGGGGGGGGGGGCGAACACACTGGCGGATCCAGCCTATCTCCGTGGGGGGATCTTTTGGTGGCAAAAAAGGTACACCCTATTTATTCCTCCGCGGATTTGGGTCGGTCACCTTATTTGGTATTCGAGCTTAAGAAATTTACTTTTCAAATTCACAAAAGAATGATTTTGTGGATTTTTTCCTAAAAAGATAAGTTAGTTTTTCTTTTTGAGGGTCAAAATTACAAATTTTCGCGAATCCGAGATAGCCATTTTGAAGAGAATATCATTTCCTTTCTTTTAACTTCTTTACAAAAAAAAATTGTTTCAAAACTCTATTTTCTACGATTGTTTAAGCATTTATCATTTTTCCACCAAAAATGGCATGACATAACGTCAGCGTCATTATATCTCCCAAAACACCACATCAATTTCATTGGAATTTGGTGAGAAGACGTAGAATTGATCCAGCATAAGGTACTGAAAGTTTGACGTATCATAGTTTTCAAGTTATTGAGAAAATCCGGGAGGGGCAGATTCTGACCCCACCCCACCTCCTTGTGTCACGGGGGCAGCTCCTTGTGTCACGGGGGCTCCTTGAATTGCATCAGGTGCGCAATTTTGTCTATCATTAAAGGGATTATACGGGTTTCCGTCCTGAAAGTAAATGCACTCTTTTGCAGTTGTATGAGCTTTACACACGTTTAAGATATATAACAGGGACCTCAATGCTCATTTAGTCCATTATTTCAGCAATTATCAGCGTTAAAACTTGGGCGTTTTTCGAGACTAGTATCAGATAACGAGTACTTGATCGGCACTACTGTCCACCACTTTTATCTTAAGATCAATTTTAGAGTTTTGAATTATCTGCAAGTGCTACACTGGATCACAAAATTATTATGCAATTCAAAACTGACGGGACTTTGTATTACTACGCACTGTTCGTTGAGGTTTTGTGTTGTTGTGGTTTTCTTATCTCCGGCCTTTAGCGTTGAGAATTTGGTGGTGGCGTATTAATTTTTTGGCATGAAAATTCATGAAAAATATATAATTTTATGGGAAAACTAGGTAACTGCTGGTTTCGTTGGAACAAAAGAAGTTTATTTTCTTTAAATCTTGCTTATTTTACCGGAAATATGCCATAAGTGAGGTGTTTTTATTAGCATAAAAGAGATGACTGGCTCTGCCTCAGCCGGTCCTGCAGAAAATACGCGGTGGCATCACCGCGCACTTTGGAATGTCCTTACGTGCAGAAGAGGTCATTTCCAGAAAAATGTGGCTACCGTGGGACTTCTACCACCTTTATAAGTATGTTTTACTATGTAACTCAATTATCCTGGGAAAACCCGTATAATCCCTTTAAAAGCAAGGGATACATAGCAACTTAAAATGCAATCGCTCGAGAAAAACAAAATTCCGTTTCTATGAATCTTTCTCCTAAGATCATTGTTTTTTTCACTTTCGTGCAGGGAACACGCGGGGGGCATACTGGTATTGAATGCCCCTTCCAGATTACTGTGGGGGAGGCATTTTCCCCTGATGCCCCCCCCCTGGATCCGGCAGTGCCAGCAATTACCGCCAAGGAGAGCCTCTGCCAGACACTTAATGGAATTCATTTTCCCATTTGTCAAATTTGTATGAGCAATTGCGAAACTTGTGTCATGCCGCGAAGCGGCGCGAAATTTGCCGGTTTTTGACTGTGGATACATGGGCGTCGCCACCACTACGGACAGTACGGACAGTGTCCATACAAGTTGGCGAACCTCCATAAACTTGTACGGACTGTCCGTACAAGTTTGTGGAACTATTTGAAGGTGCCGAATTAGAGATATCAGGGCCTATTTTAACATGTTAACTGGGGGGCAATTGCCCCCCAGTGATCCGTTTTGCCCCCCCCCCCCAGTCAAGAAATGTTGCCCTCCCTATTTTCAGTATTTCCAAGTCATTTTTCGCTTGATAGGTATTAAATTAAAATAAATATGCTTACCTGGTGATAAATGTATACAAAGTAAATGCAAATGTCATGATATCCCTAAGTTTTAGTATTTCTCAGCCAAAATAAGTATCTTTAAATTATTTCCGGAATATCTTGAATGTCAATGTCCTTTGAACAATTGCTCATTAGCGGCAGAGTGGGGGAGATCGAGGGTTGTTGGATCAGGAACGTCGCCACACAATTTGGAGTGGGTGAGGGCAACTGCTGAGCAGATTGTGTTCAAAATTTGGTGGTGGTTAGGGATCTCTCAGTCGCCACTTTCCCACAAGTCAGGGGTGTGGTGCTTCTGCACTTGCGCACGTGTTCACCACGTATTTGTATCTCAGATACTACTTCCCTGATAGAGTTGAAATTCACCATACATCTCCTTTGCGTTCGCTCGTTCATCGCCAACTACGGCGCCTTACTGGTTTGGTAAACAAGTTATGGAAGACAAATGACGAATGACCTCAGGGTGAATATATTTTACCTCGTGGAGGTCACAGGATAAACATACCACATGGAGAGAGAGCATTGCCGGATCCAGAACGGGTGTTTTTTTTTGGGGGGGGGATTCCAAAAAGTCTAACACAATTCTGAAAACGCATCGGCTTTGGATTGTTTATGCATTGATAGCTGATTTAACCCGCGCCGAGCTGGGGGGGGGGGGGGGAGGGGGTAGGGGTGGACTTTAGACGCCCCCTCAGGTTTTTCGAGGATAGCGGAAAACGGCAGCATGCAGCGCCGCCGTTTTTGGCATAGCTGTTCGGGCATCAATTTTCCACATTATATTTGAAAAAATACCTCGGGTCATCTCAGGTCAGGTCACCAGACCAGGTCACGTGACCTCCCCCAAAAAACCTTGGTCACACCACAGCCACAGTTTTTGGCCGATTGAGATCGTACTTACAGGATTTCATAAGGTCATAGGTACCTATACAATTCGTCTATCTCGGATTTTGTATATCGGTGACCTAAGGTCGGGTCAATTTCGTGACCTACCCATTATAAGTCAATGGGGAAATATTAACCCGCGCACTGCAGGGGGGTTGATTTCCGCCCCCCCCCCCCTCAGGTTTTTCAAAGATAGCGAAAAAACGGCGGCGCGCAGCGCCGCCGGGTTTTCGCACACCTGTCAGGACATCAATTGCGCACACTTTGAAAACAAAATAACCTCGGGTCATCTCAGGTCAGGTCACCAGACCAGGTCAAGTGACCCCACCTCCAAAAATGTTTGCAGTTGTGCCAAAGCCAGAGTTTTTCACTGATCAGTTTGAAACTTACAGGATGTCATGAGGGCATAAGTAATTACAATCCGTATATCTCGGAATTTTGATATCGGTGACCTAACGTCAGGTCAATTTCATAGCCTCCTATAATAAGTCAATGGGGAAATATACAAATGCTAAGGATATGCATGATATTAGTCCAATTACTTCTGGATCATGTTATTATAGGATATTCTTGATGATCCAAGTGTAAGTTTTGTTCATTGACCCCTATTGGGTCATTTGAGGTCATGCGAGGTCACCATCACTTTTTTTCTTCTTCAATAACTCCCGACATAATGAAGATAGAGGAGTGAAACAGACATCAATGTGTTTGTCTCGTCGAGACACGTCTTACCATATGCAACATGCCATACTTGGGTCAACACTTGACCTTGACCTGAGGTCAAATTTTCAAGTTAACATAACAAGGTCACCATGTACATCATTCAAAGCGCCTTTACAAGATAAACACAATGGCGTAAACAGTTTTCCGTTATCTTTATTACATAAAAAAGTTAATTGCGAAAAACGATTTAGCAAAAAAACGTCATTTTGTTTTACCTCTGGAGCCTCAAATATTGACCTGAGATCAAATTTGAGGACACCTTAGCGATTGCAAATTGCACTGGCTGGCGTTTGCTTTTTTCGGTTTGTTTCTAACTAGCACCGTTTCTGAGATATATGGGAATTTCTGGAGCGATGTCCTAAAACAGGGAAAAAATGGAAAATTTGACCTTTGATGACCTCTGGGGACCTCAATTTTGACCTGACCTAAAACAATACCGAAATACTTTCGATAGAACATGTATCAAGCTATCAAATGCCGTTTTCCGCTTCTCGCTACGTAGCGTAGTTTTCGAGATCTCAGGGGGGGGGGCGGAAATCAACCCCCTGCAGTTCGTGTTCGGCGCAAAGCCCCTGCAGTGCGCGGGTTAAAATGAAAAAAGAAGAAAAAAAAGGTGCGTATCCTATTATGAGGATACGCACGATATCAGCCAAATTCCTTCTAGATCATGTTATCATAGGATATTCTTGAAGACCCAGAGGCAATTTTCGTTCAGTGACCCCTACAGGGTCAGCCGAGGTCATCCGAGGTCACCAACACTTTTGTTGTCAATAACTCTCAACAAAACAAAGATAGAGAAGTGAAACTGCCACCAATGTGTTTGTCTCGTCGAGGCACGTCTCCCAATGTGCAACATGATTTAATTGGGTCACCACTTGACCTTGACCTGAGTTTACATTTCTAAGTTGACCTAACCTGGTCATCATGCATATGATTCGAAGCGCCTTGACAAGATAAACACGATGATTTCAAAATTATTGCCTTATCATTTTCAGGTAAAAAGTTATTTGTGAAAACTCTTTTGATATTTGTTTACCTCGCCGGTTCGAGGGAGGGGGCGATGAGGTTTGGAGCCTGAACTATTTACTTGAGCTCAAATCAGAGGACACACTGGCGATTGCATTTCCAAGAATTTCCATTGCTTTTTCCGTTTTTTCCTAGCTAGCATAGTTCCTGTGATATCTGGGGGTTTCTAGAGCGAAGTCCTAAAACGGGAAAATTTGACCTTTGATGACCTCTGGTGACCTCAATATTGACCTGATAAACAAAATGTCCAAATAGATTCCAAATGCTTTTTGACAAGCTTTCGAACAATGCTTTCGGGTTCGGTCTACGTCGCATAGGAGCCGGGTTCGAGGGAGGGGGCGTCGAAACGCCCTCCCCGCCCCCCCCCCCCCCGCCTCCCGGCACGGCGAAGGTGGCGCCGAGCACCGGCACGGCGCAGGTTAAAGTTAACTTTCCTTAGTCAAAGTTGCTTAGATTTTCTTCTATATCAGGAAATGTGTCAATCTTGCGCCGATTTCAAGCGGTTGGGGGGGGGGGGCAATTGCCCATTTTGCCCAACCGTAGATCCGCCACTGGATCTTTGTATTTTGCAAAAGATGCGGGATATGCGGCTCATGCGGGATATGTATCATACCTTTGGCAGCACTTGGGGTGAAACTGGTCGCAATCGAAGGCTTTGGATGGAAAGTATGGCCCATAAACTCAACTACGCCGATTTTGACCTTACTTTGTGTGAGCATGCTTTATATTCGTCTCGTTGAGAGCTTTCGATTGCCGCCTTGCGCGTCTCGCTGCGATCATTGGTATGGAAGATAACCGTGGGGGGGGGGGGGGGGGGGGGTAACGCCCCCCTCCCCAGTCAATGGCGTTCTGCTGGGACCCCAGGCAATGCCGGGTTAAATTATTTCCGGAATATCTCGAATTTCAATATTCTTTGAACAATTGCTCATTAGCTTTGAACAATTGCCACAAAGTCATTGGAGGTGACTACAGTGGAGCGTCCCGGCCAGCCTGTGGACGGGGCAAAGATCGAGTCCCTGTGGCTGCAGGTGTGGTCTGGCTCACAGCGTGTAACGATATGCGCGCTGTACCGTCCGCCGGCACAGACCCAGGCCCGCGTGTCGGCCGACCTGGAAGAGCTAGAGGAGCAGCTCCAGTACGCGCTCAACCGTCACAGCGGGCCCATTGTCATCGCCGGCGACATCAACATCAACGTGAGCAAGGACACCACCGCGGCCAGCCGACTCCACCAGCTGCTCGGCGCGTACGTGCTGCAACAACACGTCACGGGCCCAACCTTTTCATCATCTGGATCCACTATCGACATCATCTGCACTACCCACGGTGTGACACGCTCCGGTGTATTGCACTGTGACTACAGTCCGCACAACTGGACGCGCGCTATGCTGACCGTACCCGCCTACAGGCCTAAGGCTAGTGTTGTGTCGGAGCGGTGCTGGTCTCAGCTGAACGCCGCCGAGGCCAATCGACTGTTAGCGGACGCGAACTGGAGTCCGGTGTTTGACAGCGACCGAGCGGACGCTCAGTGGGCGTGTTTTCTAGAGGCGACTCGGCCTATTTTAGACTCTCTGGCCCCACTCAAGCGGCGCGTTGTGCGCAACCCAACGGCGCCGTTCGTCACCAGCGCCACCAGGGACCTCATGGCGCGGCGACGCGCGGCACTCCGAGACGGCGACCGCGAGACCTACAAGAGCCTGAACCGCCAGGTCCGCTCCGCGATCCGGCGCGACACGCGGGAGGAAATTGACCGGCGGCTGCGCGAGGCGGGCCCGAGCGCGCTGTCCAGCCCATTGTCGGCTCTAAGCGAGCCGCCGGCAATCCTCCCAGCGCTGACGCCGATACCCTCAACCGCTACTTCGTCCAGGTGGGGAGCAGCACCGCACGCCAGGTGGACTCGTCTGGGCCCGAGCTGCCGGTCCGCCTACCTCGGGTGGCCACCGGCCGGTTCCAGGTGGCACCTGTCTCGCCGGACGACCTGTACCGAGTGGTGGCGCGTATGCGGAACTCGACGTCGTGCGGCACGGACGGACTGTGCATCCGCTTCATCAAGATCTGCCTTCCGTCACTGTGTCACGTCATCACCCATATTGTGAATAGCAGCCTCATGTCCCACCACGTCCCGGACTCCTGGATGCTGACCATTGTCCACCCAATCCAAAAGTCGCCGAAATCCACCGAAGTCTCCAATTACCGGCCTATCTCCATCCTCCCAACCATCGCCAAAATCACGGAGCGCGTCGTGTACGAGCAGCTGTTCCACTATTTCACCACCCATCATCTCTTCTCATCCAATCAACATGGGTTTAGATCCGGCCACTCCACCGACACCGCGCTTTTAACTGTCACGGACCAAGTATTTTCGGCCATGGACCGCAGTGACGTCACTCTGTTATGCCTTTTAGATTGTTCCAAGTGTTTTGACGTCATCCCTCATGACTCCCTTATCCGTAAGCTGGCACTATACGGTGTTGATACTCAGTGGTTTAAGAGCTACCTCATGAACCATTATCAAAAAGTTCTGGTCAGAGACACCACCGGCAGTATTACCACGTCCGATTCACTCTTGAACCCTATCGGCACCTACCAAGGGTCAGCGCTAGGCCCTCTGCTATTCTCTATTTATGCCAACGACCTACCAATGTTTACAGACGGCGCTGAGATAGTGCAGTATGCCGATGACACCCAGGTGATGGTCTCTGGTGGGACTGGCGACCTTGGCACCCTTACCAGGCTCATGGAACACAACCTCACCCTTCTGGCTCATTGGTTCGGCAAAAACGGCATGAAACTAAACGTTAAAAAAACGCAGCTCATTGTTCTCGGCTCACGTCAAAAACTGCAGCGGCTCCCTCCCATCAGCGTCAAATTCATGGGTGCCACGGTTGCCGGTTCCCCCACTGTCCGGAACCTGGGTGTAGTTTTTGACCAGGCCATGACGTTCTCGACCCATGTAGATGACGTTGTGAGGCGGTGTACTGGCCTGCTGATCGGCCTCAGCCACTGTAGGCACAGTCTACCTCAGGCAACCCTCACCACACTAGTCCAGGGTCTTGTCACCTCGCTAGTCCGTTACTGCATTTGTGTGTACGGTACATGTAACGCCGGTCAGACGGCGCGCCTGCAGAAGCTGCTCAACTTTGGGGCACGTGTGATCTGTGGCCGTAGGAAGTTTGATCACATCAGTGACGTTTTAAGACAACTCGAGTGGCTGACGGCGGGCAACATGTATCTTTACCATTCTATGACCCTGTTGAAACGCATTTTAGTGACATCTCAGCCCGAGTCGCTTCATAGTCATCTTTTATCCAGACGTGATGTCCACCACCGCGAAACCAGGCAGTGTGACCAACTACAGACGCCAGCGATCCGCACAGAGGCGGGGAGGCGGCGCTTCTTGTACTCGATAGTGACGACTTTCAACAGCCTGCCCGCTATTATTCGTGACCTCAGCCTACCCCAGTTTAAGACCGAGCTGCGTAAGCACATAATGCAGACACAGGGGTGATTTATACATGTAGGCGATTGTTAGTTGTTTTACTCGGTGCGTGACTGTATGTGTGTGCGTGCGTGTGCGCTAGTATGTCTGCTGACCCGATTCCACTGTTTTACGTCTTATAACCTGCGACCTAGAATAGCCCCGCTTCGCGTGGATTGGTTGCGTGACGTCAATACAAATACAATACAAATTAGCGGCAGAGTGGGGATGATCGAGGGTTGTTGGATCAGGAACGTCGCCACACAATTTGGAGTGGGTGGGGGCAACTGCTGAGCTGAGATTGTGTTCAAATTTGGTGTGTGGTTATGGATCTCTCAGCCGCCACTTTCCCAAGAGTCAGTCAGGGAATTCACCATACATTGTCTTCACGTTCGCTCGTGCATCGCCAACTACGGCGCCTTACTGGTTCGGTAAAAAAAGTTATGGAAGAGAAATGACGAATGCGGAATGACCTCAGAGTGAATAAATGTTACCTCGTGGAGGTCACAGGATAAAAATACCGCATGGCACTGGCGGATCCAGAACGGATGTTTTTTGTTGTTGTGTGGGGGGGAAATTCAAAAAAGTCTCACACAATTCTGAAAACGCATCGGATTTGGCTTGCTTATTCATTGATAGCTGATTTAAAGCTAACTTTCCTTAGTAAAGGTTGCTTAGATTGTCTTCTATATCAGAAAATGTGTCAATCTTGCGCCGATTTCAGGAGTTTTTTTTTTGGGGGGGGGGGTCCATTGCCCATTTTGCCCAACCGCCACTGGATCTTTGTATTTTGCAAAAGATGCGGGACTCCGGTGAAAATTGGGCAAATTTAGCCATTACCTGTGGATTTATATGCATTTTTATGTTTCCCCAATGACTTATAATTGGGAGGTCACAAAATAGACTTCGCCTTATGTCACCCATATACAAATCATCCGAAATAACAGAATTGTAGGTGTTTATGACCTGATTAAATCCTGTGAGTATCTAACTGATCGGTCAAACAATGTATGTATGTATTTAGGTGCTTCCACAATGTGGGTTTTCTAGCAACCACGCCGATGAACATATAATACACAAATGTTTAAAACTAGGCTTACGACACGACATACGACACATTTCGACACAGGTTAACATTTGCCTGCTTGACAGGATAGGTCAGGGCAGGTTTAAAGGTACCGCTGCTCTCGGCGGCTGACGCACGCACCTTCGCGGGTAGCCTGTTCCATGCACTGGATGCGCGAAATACAAAAGAACGACGGGCAAACTCGGTTCGGACACGCGGCAGCTGCAGCAGCTCATCGGTAGTTGCCCGAGTGGCACGAGCGGAGACTTCGGAGCGGCGAACTACGCGCTCTCGCAGAATCTCCGGTGCACGAGTGGCTGTGAGGATGTCTCGTATGAACATGGCATCGCGTTCGCATATGAGGTCTTTTTTTTCTTTCTTTTTCTTTTTTCCTAACCTCCCGGACCGGCCTATAGCCATTTCCCGGGGTGGGGAGATTACTTCTGGCAATTTGCCAGGAAAAGAGTTACGTTAACCGGTTTATGTGACCCGGAGCTTGCTAGGGAGTAGGATATCTATTTTACGTTAATGAAATGTTAAAAGTAAATATAATATATAGCCTTACGTTAAGTATTTCGTTCAAGATCAAAAATAAGTAAAACACGAGACACACGTACATATACATTTTATTACATACACTGATGAACACACATACACTTGTACACAATGTCAGTGTTGATGGAGCCGGGTGGTGCCATCATTGCAACAACGGGAGACTGTTGCCAGTCTCCCTGGCTCCGGCGCCCCGGCGAGACCTGGCTGTGGGGTGTATTTAGCTGGGCGAAAAGTCCTGAATAATAACAAACCCAGCGTCTAACGCAAAGGGGAAAAAACCTGCGCGGAGAGCCAAAATTGCGCTAGGCCAAAAACCCCTGTTATATTTGCTTAACTAGTCGTGTTTGGTAGAGAAAATCGAAGAGGAGGCTTGTCAGTTCGGGATAAATATCCCCTAACAGTGTTTGGAGATTTAATGTGATGCGGTTTTGTTGTGTGTAATTAATAATGTTCTGACGTTTGACGTTGTGTACTGGGCAAGTAATTAGTAAATGTTTAATTGTGTAGCGCGGATAACCTGGACAATGTTGGCAACTTGGTGGCGGAAGATTGGCTATAATATGATAATGCGTAATTTTTGTGTGACCGAGGCGAAGGCGTGCTAATACTATTTCTTTTTCTCTACAATTCTGATGACTAGATATAAAATGTTGGACTTTCGGCTTGATCGGATGGAGATGATAATGCGGAGCAGCGTCCCAGTCGCGCTGGCGCAGTATGCTAAGTTGAGAATTTATATAATTTAAAACGTCACATACAGGACTTGGAATGTGGTTTTCTGAAGGTAATTCTAGGCTCAATTTCGCTAATCTGTCGGCTTCCTCGTTTCCCGGGATACCAGCGTGTCCTGGGATCCAGAGGAATTTGATACTGCTATTTAAATGCTTAATTATCTGTCTAATTTGAAATACTATCGGATTTCTACAGTCACTAATCGAGGAAATGGCTGTGAGCGAGGCAGACGAGTCTGTGCAAATGATTACTTCTTTAAATTTTTCCTTTTTAACATATATTAATGCAAATAAAATTGATGATAGTTCCGCTGTGTATACGCTATTTGTGTCTGGAAGTCTGAAGTTACTGTTAACTGTGTTTGAAAAATATGCACCGCCGGTTCGGCCGTCGCGCCGTGAACCGTCTGTGTATATGTATGTGTATGTGTTGTGTTGTGCTTTGTGTTCGTGGAAGAGTGTGTGTGTCTCTGCCGCCGTGACTGTGTTTTTGTTGTGTGTGAAGAGGCGGTGTGTGTCTGGTGTTGTGTCGAGCCAGTGAGGTGTGAGTGGTGGTGTTGGCATTGTGTTGATGTGTGGGATGTTGAATAGTGTGAGTGTTTGTCTGATTCTGTGACTGATAAGTGGGTGTCGTTTTTGTAGTAGTGTTTGTCGTCTTGTGGGTGCGGGGTGGGTTAAGATGTGGAATGTTGGGCGTGTGGGGTGTGAACTTGCTCTGGCGTAGAATCTAAGTAGGGTGTATTTGCGTCGGCGGCAGAGTGTGGGTATGTTTGTGTCGATGTGTAAGTTTGTGGTGTTGGTGGTGCGACAGGCCCCTGTCACAATACGCAAGGCAGTGTTCTGGACGGTTTGCAATTTTTCAATTTTTTGGGAACATATATCATCAAATAAGAATGCGTTATAGTCCAGGATTGGTCGTATCAGGGAAGTATATAACTTGAGAAGAGTGGTGCGGTCTGCGCCCCACTCTCTTCCAGTTAACGACTTCATAATATTTATTCGTCGCGTACATCTTTGTACTAAATCATTGAAATGTGGGATGAACGAAAGACGAGTGTCGAGCGTTACTCCCAGATATTTGAATGATTTGACAAAAGGGATAATTTGATTGTTATATTTTAATGGAATGTAGGGTTCCACATATACAGCTTTTTTCGAGAAAATCAAGGATGCAGATTTACTTGGAGAAACTTCCAGACCCCACTGGTCGCACCATACCTTTATATCAATGAGGACTAGTTGTAGAATTTTGCTGGCTTGATCTACACTGGGGTGGGAGAGCCACACCACCAGGTCATCAGCGTACATTGAAAATTTCAGACCTTTGTCGATCTTGTTAATATTACTGAAAATGTCGTTAATCATGATTAAAAATAGGGTTGGGGAGAGAACCGATCCCTGTGGGACACCGTGGTCCTGATTATGATTTGAAGAATATGTGTTACCGCACCTTACATTAAAAGTTCTATTTTCTAAAAAGTTTATTATAAACTTGGCAAGTCTACCTCGAATTCCGGCCTTATGGACCTTTACTAGAAGTGCAGTCTTATTGACTCTGTCAAACGCGGCTCTCAAATCAAGGAAGAGGGCAACTGTGACCTCTTTCTCTAGAAAGCCGCGCTGGACAGAGTCGATAATACCAACTAAATTGTCCGCAGTGGATCGACCGGGTCGAAAACCACTTTGGTATGGGGAAAGTAAGTTGTTTGATTCAATGTATGTCCTGATACGTCCATTAACCATGCGTTCGAATAGTTTACATGCGCAACTAGTTAGATAAATAGGGCGATAGCTAGCGCGATAGCTAGCGCGATAGCTAGCGGGATAAGATTTAGGTTTGCGAGGTTTAAGTATAGGAATTAGCGTACTACTATGCCAAGATTCAGGGAAAGTGCCATCAAACCACATGGTATTGAAGGCTGCTAGTAAGTTAGTGAGACCAGTCTCAGTCAAGTTTTTAAAGAAGGAGTAGTCAATTTGATCTGGCCCTACGGAGGTTTTACCGCATTTACTAATAGCGTATGTTAACTCTGAGTTGGTGAAAAGAGAGTTATATATTTCTACGTTGTCAGAGTCAAAGTTAAGAGATTTAAATTTATCGTTAAGTTGGTTAGTAAAAGTTGGTGTACATTGTTGTGTAGATGATATGTTAGCGTAGTGTTGTGCAAATTGTGTTGCCACCTCTAGGGGGATCGTGTAAGATGTGTTGTGGATGTGTAAGTGTGGGATTTTGTATGCCGGTGGTCTTTTATTTGAAAATGATCTAATTAATGTCCAAATTTTTGAAAGGGAGGTAAATCGATTAAAGGTAGATGAGAATTCCTGCCAAGAGTCTTTTTTTGCTTTGTTAATGATTGTTTTTGCCAGAGAGCGGGCCCGGCGTACTTCGTTTTCGTTATCAGCGGTAATACATGCTTGAAATTTTTTAAAAGCTCTTTTCCGGAGGGCGACAGCTCTCTGGCATTCTGTGTTCCACCACGGGGCAGTACGCTGTCGCGGGTGGTGTTGTGTGTGTGTGTGTGTGTGTGTGTGTGGAATGTGCTGATGTGCTGATGCGAGAATAGTGTTTAAAAATGTGTTAATGTCGGTCTGGGAGTCTGCGGGGTGACTAGTGTCAATGTGTTTTTGAAAGGAGGACCAGTCTGCTTTGCGAAGGTTCCATCTAGGCAGAGAGTAAAAATTTGTTTGCCCTGAAGGGGCTTGCAATTCTAAGTGAATTGGAAAATGATCGCTAAAAAGAGGATCAGATTGCACGTTAAATGTGAAAAGTGTCGCGATGCGTGGTGTGGTGAAGGCGAGGTCAATGGCGCTGTAAGTCACCTCGCCTCCTGAGTGGTGTACGTGTGTGTTTGATTGATCGTTAAGGAAGACCAAATTATGCCGGTCCAGTAGGTCCAGCATAATTTGGCCGCGGCGAGAGTCCAGAAGGCAGCCCCAAGCCCGACTATGCGCGTTGAAATCGCCCATAATCAGACATGGGGTGTTAATATTTTTAATAAGCTGAGAAAAAGAATCAATGTCTATGTCCTCATTTGGACGGAAATAAATAGAGATTAAAGTCATTTCTAGCTGAGCGATTTTAATATTGACGCCGACTGCGTCTAGGGTTGTTTTAAGATCAATTTGGTGATGCAAAAGATTGTTTGAAATGAGTAAGGCCGAGCCGCCTCGGCGCGGCTTTGTGTTTACGTTATGTGTATATAGACTGAAACCGGGGATTTTAAAGGTATATTTAATAAAGTCGGCGTCAATAAAATGGGTTTCCTGAACGGCGGCTGCTAACGGATTGTTATTTAATATATAATGTTTGAATTGCCCCCAGTGGGACACCAGAGATCTAGTGTTCCACTGGAGGACGAATTCCGAGTGTGGGGAAGCCATTATTTAGGTTTACGGTCCAGAGCGCGCCTCACTGCGGCCCTGGTGTGGCGGTGTCTGTGGGGGGATAAGGATGGTTGAGGGATGCGTGTTTTTTGTGTTAGGATGGGAGTCCCCAGCTGCCCGGCTCCGGGCGGCGTGTCGGCGCTACTATTCGCGGACATGTCGTCATAGCTGTAGGACAGCTCAGAGCCGGCACCGAGGCTGGCTGGCGAGGGGGGGGGGGCTGATAGGAGGGTTGGAGGACTGGCTGCAAGTGCTGCCGGGGGACGATGGTGGGTCTGTGCGCGGAGCAGCCAGACCCGTCTCCGGGAATGACGGCGCACTCGCGGCACTCACATTGCAGCGCAGCGATGGCGGTGGCGCGTCAGAGATAGTTGGCGCGTGCCTTGGTGGCGGTGGCGCATCTGACGTAGTCAGCGCGCACGGCGGTGGCGGTGGCGCATCACGTTGGTCACGTGTTTCGGTGTCGCGCTCCGACTGGGACTCGACGTCCTGAGCCGGGGTCCCGGGGGCGGTGGGTCGTCCCCGGGACTTTGGCAGCGCTTCGGGGCGCATCGGTTGGGTGGGAGGCGGGGGAGAGTTCCCCATCGCGTCCCGAGAGGTGTTCGGGCTGGTTCTGCCCTCTGGGCCTGCGGTCGGACTTCCGGTCTGGGGACCGTGTCGGCGCTGACCTCGAGAGGGGGGAGGCGACCTCGCAAGGAGGACTTCGGCGTAGGTGGCGGCTGGCCAGCTAGCCTGGGGCTGTGCCACAGCTCTGTCCTTGACAGGAGCCTCGGCCGCCCGCTTGCGCTCTTCCATGTTTGCCAGCTGGTCTTGCCAGGCTGGGCAATCACGGCACCAAGCAGCGTGTCGTCCCGAACAGTTGGAGCAGCGTGGTGCTGTTCCAGTGGGGCAGTCGTCGGTCAGATGCCTGTCGGCACAGTTGAGGCACTTGGGCTCTCGGGCGTGACAGGTGTGCTCGGTGTGGCCGAAGCGGCCACACCGGTAGCACTGCCGGGGGTTGGGCACCCAGGGTTTCAGCTTTAGGACCTCGTAACCCGCCACGATGGAGGGCGGGCAGATGAGGCCGCGAAACCTGAGTTTGAGGAGCGGGCTCAGTTTCCCATTTTGTTGGAGACGGAACCTCGTCACCTCAGTGACTCCTTGGGGGTGGAGCTCGTACAGGAGCTCCTCCTCGTCCAGCATGGTTAGGATAGGGGCGTAGCACACCGCCTGAACGGTGTTCATGCGGTCTGCAGCCTTCGTCGAGATCGGTAGGTCCAAGAAGGTGGTTTGGCCGAGCAGGGTCAGAGCCTGCGATCGGTCCTTGACCTTGACCAGTAGAGCGCCCGATCGGATGGACCGGGCAAACTCTACATCTCCGATCAGGTGGGATAGGGCCCGCCTGATTCGGAAGGGGCTGAGCCCCCCGAACGAGTTTCCACTCGTGAGTTGCAGCAGCAAGAAGCTGCTGCCCTCGGAGATGTCGGGTGGTTCGACAGGTGGCTCACGGTCGGGAGGGTGGGTGCGCGGGTCTCGGGGACGAGCCCCAGCGGTGGCCATGGTGGGAGAGGAGCAGGAGGGTGTCAGACGGTCGCGCAACTAAAAAACGCTGCGGCGCCGGCACGTTGTGGGTGAGTGGTGTGGTTGTGTGGTGTGGATGTGTGGGTTGCCTTAAGGGCTGAGTGCGACTGGAGCAGCTGAAGGCCGTGATGGGTGCATTGTTAGTGTTAAAAATCGGTGGTTAAAATTGGCGGACCGCGTGGAGCGCGGTCGGAAATGTGACGTTTTGGCGGGAAACTGAAGGTCAAGTGTTTTGGCGGGAGACTGAAGGTCAAGTGAGGAGGAGGACGATTAAACCGTAGTAGTGTAAGCAAGATAAGATTTAGAGTAGGGTAGGAGAGAGTTGGTGAAAAGAGGTCTCAGACTGGCTTAGTTGGTCCAACCTGCCACCCCTCCAGGTCGTTTGTGGACCGTTCGGGCCAAGCAGGCTGGGTGTGCACCAGTTAGGTATCCGCCAGTGGACTAGTTTAGGAAAGAGATAGATAAAAGCAGAATGAAAAACAGTGAGGCAAGGCGCAAATCAAGTGAGTGAGGAGGGGTTAGGGCTAGGGGGAGGCGGGGTGGAGGGATGGGCGTTGCGAAGTTCGCACTGCCGGGATCTGTGATCAGGGGGAAGGGAGGGCGGTGGGTTCAACTACTCCGCTCTTATAAGAGCGGAGTAGTGGGGAGTGGAGGGTTGGGAGGAAAGTTACGTTAAAAGAGTTAATTATCACGAATTCCAAAGGAACCTTTCGCGATGTATATGAGGTCGTCAATTTTGAGCCATCCCAGCTCACGCAGCACGGGTGTCACTCGGTCACGGCACCCAATATTACTGACGATACGGGCGCCAAAGTTCAAAGCCTTCTGCACGCGGTGTTTCTGTGTCGCAGTGCAGCTTCCCCAGACGGACAGGCAGTAGCGCACATGGGGGAACACAAGTGCTTCGATCAGCAGCCGTTTAGTTTCGGTGGGGAGACGGTATCTCATCCTGGCGAGTCCAACGAGAATACCGTAACAGCGGCGCACGATGGCCGATATCTGCGGCTCCCACGAGGCACGAATCGACGGTGACGCCCAGAATCTTTACGCTTTGTGACGGTTTTATATGACTGTTGCCGAAAGCGACTGAGAAATGCGGGTCGGTGATGATCCGCCGCGACTTAGTGATAACCATTTCGGTTTTGAGAGGGTTGATTTTGAGACTGTTTTGAGTGAACCAGTTATTTGCTATCGACAGATTTTTCTCTATGCGTATTTTGAGCTCTGAAATGTTCAGGGGCAGGTCAGCGTCAAGAAACTGGGCGTCGTCCGCGTACAGGATTATCTTCCCGTGCGGTATGTGCTGCGTCAGGTCGTTTGTAAAGACCCGGAAGAGGACTGGTCCGAGGATCGAACCCTGGACCACTCCATGTGTGACATCAACAACGCCAGTTCCGCCCCGCAGCGACTGTGTGCGACCCCGCAGCCATGCACCAAACCACTCCGCATCGATGCCGTACCACCCCAGCTTCTCCAGAAGACGGCCATGCTCAACGCTGTCGAACGCCTTTGATGTGTCGGCGGTGACCAGTGACGTCACCATACCTCTATCCATGTTGTCAGTCGCGTATAGGACAGCGTCAAGCATAGCCGCCTCCGTAGATAGGCCGGGGTGAAAACCATACTGCTGAGGACATAAGACATTATGCGACGACAGATAGTCCATCAGCTGACTGTACACGACGCGCTCGCACAGTTTCGCTACCGTGGACAGAATGGATATCGGCCGATAATTACTCGGGTCACTGGGGTCCCCTTTCTTATGCAGCGGGATCACTGTGGCGGACTTCCACTGGTGCGGCACCTCACACGTCACGATTGAGCTGTTAATGACATGGAGGAGGTGAGGCCCCACCACGGGAAAAGTCATTCTCAGCATGCTGATTGTGATACCGTCCGCTCCGCACGCGCGGGATGAGCCCATCCGCTGCAGCGCCGCCGATAGCTCAGGCAGCGTGGCCGGGCGCAGTGACAGCGCGCCGCTGCACACGCGCGGCGGGCGCGGCGAGAGGGTCCTCCCGGCGTAGGACGATGCCAGGGCGTCCGCCACGCCGGGACCCACGGATGCGAAGAACTGGTTCAGTTTGTCGGCCCAGTGTGGATCTCGATCAGCAGGGTTGATTGTCCTCGGCGCGGGTTTCTTGGATGAGACTAGGAATCTTTGTATGTCTTTCCATGTTGTAGATCTGGAGTTTTTAAACGATGCCAGGAAATAGGAGGAGCAAGCATGGTTTAACACGTTCTTGACGGCGTTCCGGCGGAGTCGAAACTCCTGCTCGGTCTCTTCGCAGGGAGTCCGTTCCTTATCGTCGCACGCCTGATCACGTGCTTGCATGGCGGCTCTGACGTATCATCTTGAAGCCATGGGTAAGATGGGTGCCTCAACCTGACCCTGTGCAGCGGCATGTGGAGATCGATAATCGGGCCCCATACCGATAGCCATGCGTCCCATTTCTCGGTCGTGGACCCAGCTGCGCGGATTGGGCTCCAGTCGGCGTTCAGCAGGTCCAGACACAGAGCGTCGTGGTTAGGCGTCGCGTGGACCTGATGATTACCTCCGCCGGCTGTTGTCGGGTCTTGGCGACTGTCACTGACACCAAAATCAGGTCGTGGTCACTGATGTTGCAGGGCTGAACTCTCACGTCGGATGTCAGGTCCGGTTGGTTGGTGATGATGTGGTCGATCAGGGATGGGTTGGATCCTGGGTGAGTCGGGGAGGTAATCAGCTGACTCAGAGATAATTCGTTGAGCATCTGGATGTACGCTGTCACTCCAGCTTTATCAGTACGCTGAATGTCGAAGTTGGTGTCACCGAGTATGTAGCTTGGCTTATCACGTGACAGGACGTATGTCAGCTGGCTGTGCAGGTCATCGATGACTGGTGCGGTCGCTCCCCCGGGGGGACGGTAAATCACGCCGACGATGAGCGGTCTCCGGCAGTTCAGCTGCAGCCAGAGCGACTCCAGTGCAGTGCCGGCGGATGGGACGTTGAGTGGCTCCATGGCCAGCGTGTCGCAGTATATGATGGCAACTCCGCCGCCGGATCCAGTCTGTCGGTCACACCTGCTGATAACGTAACCCGGGAACAGCAGCATGCGATCGTCGATCTTGTCCGTCAGCCACGTCTCGCCGATGCACAAGAGGTCCGGTCGCTCCGTCAGCAGCAGGTGATTCACCTCGTCTAGATGTTTGACCAGGGATCTCACGTTCAGGTGACCGATCTTCAGGGTGGTAGTGGGTGCAGGATCGCGCCTCATCTCTGCTCGTCGAGTTTGACGAACCGTCAGGCGAGGCGGTTGAAACAGGTGGCGCTCTCTACCCTTGCCTGGTAACGGTGGACTCGACGGGGAGCACGTCCGTCTGTCTCGGCCGTGTGTCGGCCCATGCTGCGCACTCCTGGCAGTCACACGCACCCGGATTGGTCGATGTGACTTCCGTCCAGCTCGTATGCCTCGGCGGCGGCGCCTCTGAAGGCCGAGTTGCCGCAGCAACGCCACCACAGAGTCATTTGGCAGGCTTGTGGCAGAGCTCCGAAGCTGGAGTAGTGCTTGTCGGGTATAGGTGGCGCCAGCGGCTGCCCCACCGTCTCGTGACCCCGTTGACTCGATAGACTGCGCAACAGCTGATTGCGAGTTCAAGGTCACCTCGAGTGCCGCCGGCTCGAGGCCCTGGCGATCTTGAATGTCAACCAACGTGAGGCGAGACGATCGAGACGCACGTTGTGACAACAATTGCAGGCCGTTATTTCGCACGTAAGGTAAGAGAGTCACTAAAATCGCGCAGCACCACCTCCAGACACCTTTCGGGGACATGTCAAGTTCAGTCGCACTGATAGATCCGGTCTAAAAACACACCAAAAACACTATAAACACTGGAGCGCACAAACAGCGCCCGGGCGCAGCGAGTCCAGCGCCCCCAATGTGGCTGCGGCACGACCTTACATTTTTTGGAGGTGGGATCACTAGACTTGACTTAGTGACGTGACCCGAGGAGACCCGAGGTAAACAAGTTAACAGGATTTGGGCAATTAATAGGCAAGCAGTTGTACCAAAAATGTCGGCGCGAAATTTCGTCGTTTTCCGTTATTTCCAACAATAAAACTAAGGGGGATGGCATCCGCTCCCACTGGCGGATCCAGGGGGGGGGGGCGTACATCAGGGGCAAATGCCCCCCCCCCAGAAATATGGGGTGTGGGCATGCAATAGAAGTATGCCCCCCCCCCTGCGCGTTCCCTGCACTGAACGTGAAAAACAATGACCTAAGGAGAAAACTTCATGAAAACTGAAGTTTGTTTCTTCTCTCAAGTGATTGAATTTGAAGTTTTTATGTATCCCTTGCTTTCAATGATAGACAAAACACCGCACCTGATGCGATTCAAGCAACCCCGGTGACACGCGCCCCGCTGGGAGGGGGGGGGGCAGAATCTGCCCCTCCCGGATTTTCAATTCAATAACTTTAACCCTCGCCCTACGAGGGGGGTGGGGGCCTGACAGGCCCCCGCCTGAGGTTTTTCTTGAATAACTTTATACACATGCGGCGCATCTTGCTGAAATTTTCGGTAGCTGAATTTACAACAATTATACGTATGCAGTAAACTTTAATTGAAATTGGTTAAGTGGTTTGGGAGATAATCATGTTTTGATGACGTCATGTTGGTAAAAAAAGAGAAATATTATAAAAATCGTAGAAAACAGACTTTTAAAGCAAATTGCAAACACAATTCACCAAAGATACAAAATGGTATTCTCTTTAAAATAGCAATCTCGGATTTTCACAATTTTGGGTTTTTGACACCTATTTTTTTGTTGTAAATCCCCACGAAATCAAAATTTTCAAAGCTGTTAGGAAAATCGTAATATATGAGAGAGAAATGAGTATGGACAATACCCATACCAAATTTCAAAGCAATATCTTCATTTTTGACTGAGTGATGGCTCCCTAAGTGTAAGTAACTGATGACGTCATTTTTAAAAATGACTTTTTGTTGACTTTTTTTTTGACAAGATACGAACAAATAATAACCTTTTCTGTATTTCTGAGCCAAAACTGGTCTAGGAACATGCCTTTTTATTTACATTTATCAATTTCTAATTTTGAGGTTTTCTGAAGAGCAAAATCGCTGTTCTGGACGTGGTAAATCCGAGGTCATTCACTTGACCTAGAAGGTCACCCGTTAACCTGAAACCTAAAAATCGCATACTGTTAGATTCCTCTCATGCCAGGCAACATGCTGGTTCTTTCCGCATTGCTCTAAGTTGCTTGGTTTGAAAGTTAACAGGGGGAGGGGCTGTCAGGCCCCCCCCCCCCGTAGGGCGAAGGTGAAAAAAGCTCCCGTACGGCGAGGGTTAAAACTGTGATAGATATCAACGTAAAACTTTCAGTACCTTATACTGCATCAATTATATGTATTCTCATCAAATTTCAATGAAATTTATGTAGGATTTTGGGAGATAATAACGTTTTAATGACGTCATGTAATGCAATTTTTGATGGAAAAACAATAAATGTTTGAAAATTCGTAAAATAGAGTTTCAAAGCAAATTGAAAATAAAAACGTCAAAAGAAAGGAAATTATATTTTGTTCCAAATGGCTTTCTCGGATTTGTGGATTTGTTCTTGGTTTTTGACCCCCAACATATTTTTGTTTCCGGAAAAATGTCCACAATTTTTTGTTGTTGTGAATTCGAAAAGAGAATTTCTTAAGCTCGAATACCAAAATAAGGTGACTGGCCAAAATCCTCGGAGGAAAAAAATGGGGGTATCTTTTTGCCCCCCCCCCCAGTGGATTTCCCTTAAAATAGGCCCTGAGAGATATCGATACCTGAAATGTTTATATTCTATTTATCTTCAGATGGACTATTTGTGACAAATCGTGACGAACTACCTCTATTCATGGAACTTATTGATCATAAGAAGAAAACAATGAGTGCCCCCTCCCCAACTTGGACGCACAAATGGCCAGTTGGAATGAAATCTTAACGTTTTTCGTCTGGAGTTCGGAATAGGAGTATGTGCGAAAATGGCAAGAGGCATTAACATTTTACCCTTGTCATTGCTAAAACGTTTAGCCGTTTAGTGAGCGGTGCTTGATGTGAAAGCGGGTACTGAAAGTTTGGGGACGATATTGGCGGCAGTTTACGAGATAATACGAAATACGAGAAAGCAAAACAAAATACTCTCGTGTTAGTCACCAGTCCAGTAACATAAATGGTGAGGCCGTAATTTTACATAACTGTATTTGGCTTCCTCCTGCCGCTGACAACGCTGATGCACGCGCATTTTATTTTACATGGATCCAACTTCCAAGCGAAGTGTATTAGCCTATCCCGCGCCGTACTGGGGAGGGAGGGGGGGGGGTTGAATGTGCCTCCTGAAATTATAGTAAATGCAAGGAGCAAACGGGAGATACGTGCTAGCCAGAGACGTGCGACTGATACCACAGTGTTTATATCGTCGAGATGCGTCTCCTCATATGCAACATGACCAACCTGGGTCACCAAATGACGTTGACCTGAGGTCATATTTTTAGCATGACCCGATCCGGTCACCATCAGTATGGTTCGGATCGTCTTGACAAGTCAAACACGATGGCGTTAAAATGATTGCCCTATCTGTATTAGGTAAAATGTTATGCACGAACAACTTTTGGGAAGATAATGTCAGCATGACCTTTGGTTACCTCTGGTCTCTGTGGCCTAAACTATTGAGTATTGACCTGATATAAAATTTGGGGACACCTAAGCGATATCATTTTTCAGGAGTTTTCGATTGCGTTTCTCCGTTTGCTTCAAGCTATCATACATAGTTCCCGAGATATTTTGGGTGTTTCTGGAATCATAAACTTGGCAAATTTGACCTTTGATGACCTCTGGAGATCTCAATATTGACCTGAACAAAAATGTTACAAGCGTAGGAACAAAGGGGTCGGGAGTTCATGGCCGCCCCACGTTTCTGCTATTTTTAGCTAAAAACCTTTGGCTAAATTACCCAGATATACCCAATTTTGTTTATCGAAAGCAATATATTTCGATAACATAGATACGCAATTTCAGTATAGATTGCGAAAGTGGCGCAAGATTATAACATGGCGCATGTTATGATAGTGTGTGCTTCGGGGGAGCAATCTGGCACAGTGGTAAGACTTTCTGTGCCGGAATCAGGGTTCAAATCCCTCGACGGGCCTCTGAAAAATTCGTCCCGGCCCCCATATCCCTCGAAACAGGGTAAAACCAGTTAGCGCTTTTGTTGCAGGAGGATATGGTGCTTGGTCCACTACATTGTGTGCTTCGAAAGAAGAATATCAGTAAGCTGTAAAAAGCTAGGAACTTGGTTAAAATAACTATTTAAAAAATTGGTAAGTACAAATGTCATGATTATCTCATCATATCATTATATCATATCTCATCAATGATCATCTCATATCTTATGTTACACAACTAGGATAATATTGCCAGTGGCAAAGGGTTCGCTCGCTGGTCCAGTAACGCTGCTTTTATCACATGCTTACATATGAAGCCTCTCGACACAACGCTACGTGTTTTGACACCACGCCGAATGGCAGGACAAACATTCCGCCACGTCCGTGAAGTTAGCGTCTAAAGCGTGGTTCCCACTGGGCCCGCCATCCGTCAAAACGGATCCGTCGCCGTCAGCCGCCGTCAGATAGGCCCGTTTCTAGACGGTCGGGCCGAGTTGGATCTGGCAGCCTTGAAACGGGCCATCTGGCAGTCGAAACTTGTTTCATAACTGGCGCGAATGATTCCATTTGTGCGCAGTGGTTATGTTTGCTGTGCTTACAAGCATAATAAATTAAAAATCATAATACAAATTAAAGAAATTAACGTGCGAAAGCAATATTGATATATTGGCCTTTGCACTTTGCAATACCTGAGAATGTCCTAGGCTCGGCCAAATACTTTGGTTTGAAGCGGCGTCCGACGCAAGGCCAAAATTAATGACTGGTTAATTTTTGCACCAGAAACTGATTTAAAACAAAATGCCATATACCTCTTCCTTATATTTTCTTTTAAATCAGGAATTGCGCTATTGTTGTTGATTTCATTCGTTTTAGTGAAGCCATGGCGCTGATTAGACCCCTTGGATCCCCCCCCCCCCTCGTGGTCAACAATTTATCGCAGACGGCTGACGCTCTGCTACCCCCTTCCCCCGGACAACAACTTTTTGGAAATAAGCCACTGTATTTTCCTCCCCAAAAAAAGTATGGATTCGCCCTTGGGACGTACTCATGCACAAAATGGAATCTGACGAAAACAAACGGAGAAACGGAGAGTACCACAAACACCAGTGATGGACTACGTACCGTACCAGCCGGTTGACGTTACTGGTCTGGCGAACTTCGCCAACACCTGCTACATGAATACTGTGCTGCAGGTTTTAGCGCACGCCCAGGACCTCACTCAACTACTTCGTCAGTGGGCTCTTCCGTGAAGACCTCAACAGGAACTCTACCAGCCGGGGAAATGTCGCTGTGGCGGTCGCGCAGTTGCTCGACGTTATATGGTCGCAGAAGTTTCGATATGTCTCTCCACACCGGTTCCGCCGAGACCGGGTCTCATCGTCCCGGTCCAGCGTTGTGTTTTGTTTTTCTAAGAATGCCAGAAGTGTTTGACTGCTTTTATTTGTTGCCAATTGCTTAATGCTTTAATACAAGCGACTCGATTACCGGTCCGGTACATAGCCTTCGTGAAGTTATCACTTATCAGCACATCATAGCGCGCAATTTTGCTTTCAGTCATTATGCATTGGAGCCAATCTTGATAACTTTTAGTTCCGAGTTCACGTTATAATGTGTGAGGTTCTCGTTATGAATATAAATGGACAATGAATCACGACATTTAAAACAGGGGAGATTTACATGCCGATCGAATGAAAACATATACAATTACACTCAAGTGAATCATACGATATACCAAAGAAACGATACAAAGTTACCTGGAAGTTTGCAGGAAATATGACAAATATGTAGAGATGTAACAAATGCAATATTTGAGTGAAATACCAGTTCTTATCAGACAGCATTATTCCTAATATGTTGTTTTACATCATGCACCAGATAATGCCATCATTTTAAATATTGCTTCTATATTACTATTTGACAAGCGTCTGTCTGTCTGTCTGTCATTCCGGAACGGATTTAACACAGTAAAGCGGCAGTTCTACATTGCAGTACCACATTGCTATATGCACGTGATGTACGTGATTTTAAGGGTTTCAAACGAGTTTACGGATACTACCGAGTGGTGTATAATTCGTACATTTCCGACGCATTTGATACGATAGTTACAGACAGTTTTAGTTGGTGCAGTTTTGGGCGAAGGTTTGTGCTGTAACTAACATAGAAGGAGGTGTTAATAATTATTTTACCGTACAAAAACAGTTTACGGATACGAGTTTTACATCGCTTCACTCTAGTCGAAAGCCAATCAGATCCGACCACGGATACTACAGTGCCACAACCAATGTCAAGCAACCACGGAATCACTGCGAAACGAAGGTCATCGACATACGGTACGGCATATATCAATGAACATATACGCTAAGCCGGGGTAGAGTTTTCACGGGTTTAACGGGTGTATAACGGGTGCGATAGGTGGTCCACGGGTATAATGGGTGAGTGCCGGCTATAACGGGGTTATCACGTGTTCCCCAGGGGCACAACGGGTACTACGGGTGTATGTCGGGCACCGTAGGTTTTTGACGGGTACTTCGGGTGTATGACGGGTACAAAAACGTATTATAGGTACGACAGGTGTCGCGGGTAGTACGGGTTATCAATCCCTAATTGCCTATCACTGGCTTGCACCACCACTGGACACCAGTAATCGCCCAGCGGAGCGGACGGGTTAGCACTAGTACTAAACTATCTTCAACAGAAAAGACAGTGGCTAGTTTAGCACGGGCGTCAAGAATGTTAAAAACTTAAATAGACCCACTGAATTGCTACGAAATCAAGTGCTTCAGCATAGCATATATATACATCTTTATGTATATATGATCTCTATATGGTCATACACCACCAATACCAAGTTTGTGTCTTTGTTCTGCGTCCGCGTTCCGACTGTGTATAGTTTTTGTGTTTTTATTTGCACGTTTCCCAGATCCAGAGCCCAGATGAATATCGAACTTGAACAAGATGAAGAGGAGCTGTTGCTGTTGTTACTGATGAACGAATAACCAGGACGGCGCCGTAGAACATGGGTTCGCCAACCACTGCTGTGCAGAGATGAAATGGGAGAATTTCGAGCACTGATGGCCCAAGAACGGGCTAATGGTAATGCTTTTCATGGAACTTTTTCTGGAGCTTTTAATTCGCCAAAAAGTTGAACAATGTTCAACTTTGAACAACGGGCTCCGACGGCGTCGGATCCGTCGCGATCAGCTGTTGCGCCCCGTCAGTCGCCGTCACTCCCCGGTTCCCACCGAACCCGTCACTGAACGCCCGTCAACGGGCCCGTTTGACGGCGACGGATCCGTTTTGACGGGTGGCGGGCCCAGTGGGAACCGGGCTTTATCCGGCGACTTATTAAGCGACTGATTCAGAATTGGCCCAAACCTTGGTCTAAAGTCAATTCTGGCATGCTTATCACGAATATGACCTTCATCTTGCTGTTCAAGGTCATCTTCAAGGTCAAACGATGGGGTACTGCATAACGTCCCGAATTTATTGCCGGATCCTTTCCAAAGCGTTCTCAGATAATAAGCAGGGTACATATCTAACGTTCGTGACCGTGACCTGAACCGTGACCGCGCAAAGTTAGCGCGGTGAGCGAGCATTCGTCTCGCAGCGCCCGGCCGTGTTTTCGCGACCGGAACGATTGTGTGCTGACACATCACAGAGAGTGAGAACCAATACAAAAAAAAGAGGGAGAGGCGAAAGGGAGAGGTGCTGTATATACATGCCTACCATTGTGTCTTAGAAGGCACGCCATGTTGTGAGGGCAGTGCACCGTGAACTATACTGGGTGCTGTATATACATGCCTACCATTGTGTCGGAGAAGGCACGGCATGTTGTGAGGGCAGTGCACCGTGAACTATACTGGGTGCTGTATATACATGCCTACCATTGTGTCTGAGAAGGCACGCCATGTTGTGAGGGCAGTGCACCGTGAACTATACTGGGTGCTGTATATACATGCCTACCATTGTGTCGGAGAAGGCACGGCATGTTGTGAGGGCAGTGCACCGTGAACTATACTGGGTGCTGTATATACATGCCTACCATTGTGTCTGAGAAGGCACGCCATGTTGTGAGGGCAGTGCACCGTGAACTATACTGGGTGCTGTATATACATGCCTACCATTGTCCTGGTGACAGACTGGCGGGACACACTATAGCATTTTGGCACGACGACATTGTTAGCGATGCACTAATGCCAATGCATTGCCGGTGGCTTACCGGGACTGCATACCTTGGGCCTGCATACCTTAACCCTATTCCCTGCGGGGGGCAGATTCTACCCCCCCCTCCGGTAGTTTTTCACTTGCCGCTTCTAAACCGTTAGGCCTAG
The DNA here is from genome assembly GCA_036785665.1 of Chirona hameri. Taxonomy (NCBI): domain Eukaryota; kingdom Metazoa; phylum Arthropoda; class Thecostraca; order Balanomorpha; family Balanidae; genus Chirona; species Chirona hameri. The sequence continues at coordinate 40,090 of JAXIVJ010010472.1, forward strand.
CGTCATGAAACTTTGTGACTTTCCCAAAATTGAATGGCGCGTATTGTGTCAAAATTTCGAAAAAAATCGTCAAGCAGAGGCGGTTCCAGGCTCCTGTTTTGGGGAGGGTGTCACGAATGCGGGTTTGCGGCGCATACTGCCTTCTTGGTTTGCAGTGCAATAAATGCGTCAGAAACAATTCCAATGCAATATGCATCATAGATACTGGTATTGTACATATTTTTTTTGGGCAGAGGCGCACTCAGGATAAACAAATGGGAGGCGATACCCACCCTCAAATTAGGTCCAACTTCAAATTAGTAAGATGATAAAAACGTTACGCGCATGGTGCCCCCATGTTTTTCCTGGATCCGCCTATGCGAAATATATCAAATTTAACAAATTACAGCATATAATGCCCACATCTGACGTTCATGACGCCCCAAACAATCACGAACAGCACATACTTTTTCCTCAGAAAATCTCCCCATTTTACATTCCCTGAATACGCCTATTTTTTCGTCTTCTTTTGATATATTAAAGACCAGTACATTTGAAGCTCAAAAACATTTGGGGCCTGGAAATCGGTCGAGCCCCATGGCTGCAATGACCTTTCAAAAAACACCCAACATTTTCGGATTTTTTGCCCCCTGGCCCCCATTTTTAAACAAAACAAAAATATCGGGGTCCAAAAAGAGAGATCTTGTCATGACACATCGAATGGCGCTTTGCCCATCGAAATCGATTGAGCAGTTCTCGAGATCTCTGGGGGGGGGGGCAGAATCTGCCCCCCCGCAGGTTAACGTAATTCTGGCCGCCCGCAAGGAATAGGGTTAAATGAAAATGAGCAGAGATTGAAACCATATTCTTCAGGAGACTTCAATCAAGAACTGATGAACACCGTCATCGAGGGTCACTAGTTAGAGGCATGACATGATAGGGCGTCTGAAGAGACTGAGAGTACTCGAACACCAACAATTATATTCGTTAGAGGCATGACATGATAGGGCGTCTGAAGAGACTCAATACTCGAACACCAACAGTTATATTCGATTTTCCTTGACAAAAGACGCGACAGTTCACCTGCACTTGGTAGACACCTGCACTTGGTAGACAGTTCACCTGCACTTGGTAGACACCTGCACTGCAGACAGACAGTCTGCACTTGGTACGTTCCTGTTCACGACAGGTTTGACTGGTGCGCAGGTTTACAATGGGCTTGAACCTGTTCCATTTCCCTTCCATTCACTATATCGCGTGGCGAGCGACTTGACGGGGTATTTTGTGTTCCCTCTCTCCAGTTATTTGGCGATATCCCGAAAACTGTCTGCGGCGAATGACGGGCTACTGTTAGCACTAGTGCGTTGTCAAAACAGGGAGTCAGCGGGCAAATAGATGACCTATATCAGCGCTAAATTACGCTGGATAGATACATTCTTGTCAGCCGTGGCATTGCCAGCATACTGACAAATGATTCAATCACTTATCGTTCACTCACTTCGATTATTGTTTTTGTGCTAGTGATGCAAACATAAATCAATGTACGAACAAAGACAAGATTCATGTTATGATCGCACCGTATGAGATATGCTTCACTCTAGCATCCTCACAGCAGAAATCCCAGAACTGGCAACCGCCTGCAGCGGTGGGGGACGGCTGGCAGTCGTGGACCCGGACTGTCAACACAGGCAAGCCCCACTGATGATGACGCAAACGATGCTTTTGCAGCAGTCGTTTCGTCGGTTCGACTGCGGCCACCGGGCTCCGTCGGTGCTGGTCAACGTTGCTTAACCTTCACATGTTTTTGTTGCTGTTGCTGAAAACCCACTTCCTTACAACAACGGAACGTTCTTGACAAGAGCGGCAACAGCGGCAGACTCATGTTCCAGCGATCTTCATATATCGTTAAGCACGCCCGTGTCCGTTGGAAGGTTCAGTCTGGAGCAGAGTTAACCATGGACTGGGCTGACCCCAGGGGCGCAACCACGTCCAAAAAGTGTTTTCCATTTATCGGAGGGGGCGCCGTCACTAGCCGGAGGGGCGCCGTCACTGGACGGAGGGGCGCCGTCACTGGTCGGAGGGACGCCGTCACTGGCCGGAGGGGCGCCGTCACTGACCGGAGGGGGTGCCGTCACTAGCTGGAGGGGCGCCGTCACTGGCCGGAGGGGCGCCGTCACTGATCGGAGGGGCGCCTTGAGGAATGAGGGGCGCCATCAATATTGGCGACAATTTTGCAGGGGGGGGCACCTCTCCTTCCCCACCGTAAGGAAGGAGAGGCGCCCCCCCCCCCACAACCCGTCACCAGCCGGAGGGTCGCCGTCACTGGCCAGGGGCGCCGTCACGGGCGGAGAGGGGCAAACACTAGTTGGAGGGACGCCGTCACTGGCCGGAGGGGCGCCGTCACTGATCGGAGGGGGCGCAGTCACTAGCCGGAGGGGCGCCGTCACTGACCGGAGGGGCGCCTTTACTGGCCGGAGGGGCGCCGTCACTGGTCGGAGGGGCGCCGTTACTAGCCGGAGGGGCGCCGTCACTGGCCGGAGGGGCGCCGTCACTGACCGGAGGGGGCGCAGTCACTAGCCGGAGGGGCGCCGTCACTAACCGGAGGGGCGCCGTCACTGGCCGGAGGGACGCCGTCACGGGCCGGAGGGGCGCCGTCACTGATCGGATGGGGGCCAGCTTTGCGTGGGCGCCTCGGGTCCAAAGGACCAGGTCATGCCCTGAATGACCGTATACTCTGTACGCCACTGGTGTCTGTCATGTTGGCGGTGCTAATTGATACAAAATGGTCCGGGGGGGGGGGGCAACTTCGGCGCCTGTCAAAAATGGTACGGACATTCCGTACTGTCCGTATAGGTGGTTGCGCCCCTGGCTGTCCCTATGGGCCATGGGCTGGGCCTGGGCCGGGCCTCAACTTTAAGGAAATCACTGGGCTCTGGATGGGCCTGGGCCTGACAATTTTGAAGTAATGCGCGCGTCGCACAAGCTCAGGTCAGAGCTTAAAAATATTTTAACCAGCAGTTCACCTACACAGCAACACACTGTTGCTGTGGTTGTTTTCTTTTTTTGTTAGCATAGTTGGTTCATTGTTTCACATTTATAGTATACAAGTAAATATGCTAGGATAATGATTGCAAATTTTGTGAAAATAATGCTATGCTTAATCTGAACGGGCCGGACCGGGCCTGGACCTCAATATTATGAATTTGACTGGGCCTGGTCCGGGCCGGGCTGGGGGTTGGTGGGCCCGTGACGAACACTGGTCTGGAGCCACGATGGGCCTCTGCCATATAGGACAGTGAGCTGGACAAAACGTCCCGCTGGTTCTCACGGCGGTTACAAGCTTCTCGCCACTTTATCGTCGATAAACTCCAATACAAGTCTTCACATCACCGGGAAAATACTGTTATCTTCCATCTACCCTATTGAGTCGCTAATACGATGTCGATCGATTGCACTACAAGTGCGAGCGTGCCACTGGTGTGGTTCGGAACAGGACAATCTGGGGCGGAGATCAGAGACGACACTCAACACTGGGAGCCGATGAAAAAGAGACGCAACGGTCACTGCAGCGAGGTTTTTCTCACGCCGAAGCACCATATCGGCGTCTTGGAGTGACAGCAAGGGCGCCGCCACCTTCCGAAAGTTGGGGGGGAGGGGGCGGAGGAATTTTGAAGTCGACTCTTTCCATGCAACGACCATAGGCGTAATGTTAAAATAAAAAAAATGTGGGGGGGGGGACACGTCCCCCCGTCCCCCTGTGGCGGAGCCCCTGAGTGACAGGACCGTGTGCCAGACCGGGTTGGAGTTCAGAATCCTCGTGGCAAACCAGCGAGGCAGGTGGCACCTGCTTTTCACACCTCTGTTGTATTGTATTTGTATTTGCACTTTAGCTGTCGCCTTTCAGTTGTCGCCTTTCTGTTGTCGCCTTTCTGTTGGTTTTTCTGCCTGGCCACATGCTCGGCGAAATCGGCGAGTCAATTGCACCGCGACCATATGTATTATGTTAATTGTTTGAAACCGTTGTCAGTTGTGAGGGTCCAATTATGCGATTAATAATCGCCACTAATCAGTAAATCTTGTCCATATTACGTGTCCTCTAAATACATCCTTCCAAAGGCGTAATCACATTACGTAATTTTATTTGCGTAATTTTACATTTTGACTTCGTCCATCATTGGGGTAGCCCGTCGACGATTTGCGCAAATAAACAAACAAACAAACAGCGTGTCGGGAGAAATTAGGGACGAACACGAAGGTATTAGTTGCCCGAGAGATCGACCATGACCCGCGAACCCTGATCTCTTCTGACGTACTAACACCATTGCCCGGCAACCGCAAGTCCTTCTTGGTAGTCAATGTGAAACAGCGACCACCAAAAGGTCTCAAACTCAGCTTACCGAGCTGGTAGTACGTAATATGCGAGTTTGACGTACGTGTGGGTCGGTTCTCGCCTCTCTGGATCCCTTTTTGGGATCCACGCACGTGCCTCATTGTCACATGTCTGGTGTGTAGGAACCTCGACATAGAACGGATTGTCACATGTCTGGTGTGTAGGAACCTCGACAAAGGGCGGATGTCTGGTGTCTGGTGTGTAGGAACCTCGACAAAGGGCGGATGTCTGGTGTCTGGTGTGTAAGAACCTCGACAAAGGACGGAGACGCATGTGGAGACGCTTGCTGTATACCTTAAGCTGCTCGGCTGTGTGCGATCCGTTCGTCTATCCCTCATGGATGTAGTTCATTATGTGAGAGTGCATCCACCGCTCCGGGATGCCTGATTGCATCGTAATCCCATAGGCAATGATCATCCTGGTCTTGGGCGACGTTGCAATATCGCTCCATCTTTTCCCGAGCCTCGTTAGTCGCTGAGACATGTATAGTCGCTGATGTCAGTCAATGGGTTTCCGCCCCGGTCGGTACAGTGTAGCGCCGCATATGGAACGGTGCATCGTACCTATTGTTCAGAGATCCGCTGATAAGCCTGGGTCTAACAGTATGGATATACTCGCCGCTTTTGGAAGTCAGCTGAGCGCTTGAAATAGTGGAGACAAGCTAATGCTTTCAGCAAGCCAGCAAGCTAATGCTTTCATCAAGGAGTTTATTAAATTATTTTGGATGATCTGATACCATCACAGTTTGCTTTGCTATGTTTGTTTGCAGAACTAAGGTCCTGGCTAAATTTGTCCCATTTGTGTTATCCTGTGGCTGTTTTTTACAAGTCGTCAATAACGTGTCAATTCATGCTTCCTGGAAAAATCGAAGACATTTCCTGCAAGGACCACTAAAATTATTTTTATTCGACAAACTTGGAAGCACCAGCTAATAACAAAAAAGCATGGCACGGTAGTATTGTTTCGGTCCAATATGCCAGCATTATCCACATAAATAACGCAGGGTTTTTCCAATCGAACACGGTCATGCAATGACTAATTGTTACAGTGCACGAGAGCCAAGCTTGCTTGAACATGTTGCGAAATAAAAACACAGAACAAAAAACTATGCACAGGGAATGTAACATCTACGAAGTAGCTGTAGCCTGTACCGAGCTCTGCAGACAACACGTCCAATTAGGCAGCTAAATCACAGTAGGCGAGAACCTGAACTTACAAGGCAAAGCATGGCCTCCTTGCAATCGAATCATGCGTGTCAGTTAGTCATCTGCAGTGGTAGATCCAGAGGGGTCCGTGGGGTCATACATCCAGAGGGGGCCGTTGGGTCATACATCCAGAGGGGGCCGTGGGGTCATACATCCAGAGGGGGCCGTGGGGTCATACATCCAGAAGGGGCCGTGGGGTCATCATACATCCAGAGGGGGCCGTGGGGTCATACATCCAAAGGGGGCAGTGGGGTCATAAATCCAGAGGGGGCCGTGGGGTCATACATCCAGAGGGGACCGTGGGGTCATACATCCACCTTGAACCTCGAGAGGCTCCATGAGTATGGGCCCGAGTGTCTTTTGAGGGACCATCCTAGCATTTAGAAGGAACATTATAAGCTGAATGGGGCCAAGTCCTGCCTACATAGAGCCCATTCTGACCTATTGAGGATAGGCTGTGGGGTAGAGCCCACCAAGGTCTGATGGACTTATTGGCTGCCCCTAGTCCTTAAATCCTGGACCCGCCGCCGGCCATCAGACAGAAGGAGCGCGCAGCTAGGCAAAACAGCTCAGTGTGCGGGCACGTAGCCAGGATTTCGTCCAGGGGGGGGGGGGGGGGGGGGGGGGCGCCTCGAAAGGGCCCCTTCCGGAGCGTTGAAAGACCCCCCACCCCAACAAAAAAACGTATGTATGTATATGTATGTATGTATGTATGTATGTATGTATGTATGTATGTATGTATGTATGTATGTATGTATGTATGCATGTATGTATGTATGTATGTATCTATGTATGTATGTATACATGCATGCATGCATGCATGTATGTATGTATGTATGTATGTATATATGTATATATGTCTATATATATATATATATATATATATATATATATATATATATATATATATATAATATATATATATTTATATATATATATATATTATATATATATATATATAATACTATATATATATATATATATATATATATGCATGCATGCATGCATGCATACATACATACATACATACATACATACATACATACATACATACATACATACATACATACATACATACATACATACATACATACATACATACATACATACATACTTATTTATCTATCTATCTATCTATCTATCTATCTATCTATCTATCTATCTATCTATCTATCTATCTATCTATCTATCTATCTATCTATCTATCTATCTATCTATCTATCTATCTATCTATCTATCTATCTATCTATCTATTATCTATCTATCTATCTATCTATCTATCTATACACACACACACACAAACACACACACACACACACACACACACACACACACACACACACACACACACACACACACACACACACACACACACACACACAGACACACACACACAGACACA